>JAJMGJ010000003.1:600000-858966 GCA_030568655.1 Suhomyces prunicola
AATCGGGGCTTTGATCATCAAGATCTACAGAAATGTGCAAATGGAAAAGTACGAACTCGTAGACGAGTTGTATACCAAATGGCAAAACAAGCAAGCCACCAAGAGCACAAATGCGCCTGTTGTTGTTGAGGCTGATCCTAATAACCCTGACGCTTCCGACAGTGAGGAAGAGGATGAAGAAGCGCACACTGACCAAGACGTCGATATGGATATCGATTCGGCACCACCAGCACCTATTGTGGACGACGACGGGTTCGAGTTGGTGCAGAAAAAGGGAGGAAGAAGAAGATAGTTTTGTAGATTGAATATACGTCTATTAAGGCATGCTTATGGAGTTTCTAGGGGTGTTTGTATTGGACCTGTTGAAGGTGTTAAGGGAATGCAATGATGAGATTGACGAGCGATGTGGCATCTTGCCAAACATCGCTTCCTGTTCCTCCACTGGTGTGCTCAAGCCTGAACCAACACTATTTCTATGGTTCGAGACCTTGAAATCACTAAATCTTCGGACCAAATTGACGGGCGGGCCTTGTTGGCTGCTTATGCTTCCTAGTCTGCCATAGGCAGCACCAAAAATACCGTCACCCGAGGACTGGATTTTGAAGAGTCTTATGGAAGTGTTGAACCACTGGTTTGTATTGGTCAACGAATTCTGTACCCATTCGAGGATTCTGGTTTCGTTCGCTTGCGACAAATGATGGGTGGTGGATCCGTTTTTGATAAAGCTGGTCCACGAAGACGTCAACTTGCTAACGGTCGCCAACGAAGATGTGATATTCTTCATGATCTTGTTGTTGCCGCCACAATGATCCTTTACATTGCTAATGGAATTGTAGGTGTCTTCGTACAACAAAGAGAGGTACCACCCCAAGGAGGGATGGCTCCAGTTGAACTGTAAGCAGACCAAAGGGGTTGAGGGTAATAAGTCGTAGTTGATGTCCTTTCTATGTGCAGCAATGATACCATCGAAATCGAAGGTTTCTATTTGCTTGACAATCACCCATGAATCGACTTTTGGCCCGCTACTCCATTGGTCTTGGAGAAGCTCTTTGAGCTGAGGGATAATTATATTCAATATAATGCGTAACGAGTCCTTTCCTCCCCACGTACGTTTTAGTGGGCTATTAATGGGGAGCTTTTCACGGGCTCTTTCGGACATTCCTGTGGGAGGAATCGATCGTAGCGATTCCTCTATGTTTTTATAGTCAAAAAGGGTCGATTCTGAGAGCTCGTTTTTGTCTTTGGTGGTGGAGTTGATGGAGACATAATCTTCTTCTTGAAGCAGAAACTCGTCCCTCTCATTATTGGGCGTAGATTCTGCAGTGGTATCTTCCTCATTGTCGCTTTCAGGCGTGACTTCAAAGCTAAGTATGGTGTTCCAGACATCCTCATACACTTTCTCGTTCTTCAAAACCGAAAACAACAACATTCTTGAGCTCCGGGGATACTTGGTTATACTGGTACAAATGCTGCGGATTACAAGTGCCAAAAAGTCGGGCGCCAACGGGTTTTCTTCCAAGAACTTGCGGTTCGAGAGCTTGATGACGAGCTGAGTCACCAGCCAGCAGGCAGAATAGCCAAGTCCTCCCTTAGCATTAGAATTGCTCATCTTCTTAGTATCATCGTTGGTAGCTCGCAAGTCTCGCGCAGATACCGCAGGTATTAAATGGAACAATATTTCTACAAGAGTCATGGTCAGATAATCGGGGTTGGAACCCGAAATCAATACGGCATTTGATATCATTGCCGAAATGTGTATAACGACAAAGTCTCGGGTTGTAATGGGTCTGGGATTCGTTTTGAAGGTAAGGGGAAAGCTTTGGTAGAACGACTCCTTGATGGGCCCAAATATAAGCTCCATAAGCTTGGGGTCGGAGCTGAGGTACAACATGAAGTACGAGCATAATCTGACCAAATTACGATGTGGTGGCGATGCAGAAAATGTCAGCAAGTGAAAAGTCAACACTATAAGTAATTCGTCCAGAAACCGAGCAGCCACCATGGCGTTGAATGTCTTGTTACACTGAAGCAACTCCCACGAGAGCATGATGCACTCGCGTGACCAGATTGACGGCGAGCTCGACAACTTTACGAGTGAAAACTTGGAAGTGTCATCGTCTTTATCGAGTGGCTGTTTAAGAATACTCATCAAGTGAGAGTACAAGAAGAGGAGTTCGGAGTCCTTGTGCAATTTTCCGACATAGAGCCTTGCCATGTTCACTGGTCTGTTTGTAGAGAGCACCTCGAGGTCAGACAAAAACGTCAAGTGCTCTGATGCCGGAAGTGGGTATGCTATCATCAACGTCAATAGCTGGGCAGCATAGGTTACCATCAAGTGGCGCAGCTCTGCAAGGTCAGGAGACGAGTATATAAGTCCATTTTCCTCACCCAGTTTTGCTGAGCGACACAACACATTAAACAACGAGCATACCAATGTCAATAGCTCGACCCGGGGCATGGCAACTACTAAGAGGGTCAAGAACTTCAGCCCCTGTGCCACGATTTTCGATGGCAAATCATACATCGGATTCGACACCAATGTGAGTATTAACTTCAAGATCTCGGATCTGTTACTATCGATAATAGGATTAGGCGTAACGTACTTGGAGGAGACCAAGCCGATGCCCGGCTCCCATATGCTTGAGGAGGCACTTTTGGATGTATCGAGAGTGAAACCTCGAACAAAGAGAAGTCCAAGAAGTGCTTTTAGTAAGGTGTGGCCAAGAATGCGACGAGGCAGTTCTTCGGCATGCTGAGGGTCGTTGTCGCTGTTGGAGTGCGAATTACGGAGATTTATGCTTTGGAGAGGTATGGCTTCCTGGTGGCCCAAGACCCTCATGGGATCAAAGCAGTCGGTCCAGAACAACTCGTCCTCGATTTCCTCGATATACTCGGGGATTTCGTATAAGAATGGTAGCAACTTGGTAAGAAACCGTATACAGTTCAACAATACCTTTGCATCCTGAAGAGTCAGTTTTGACTCAAAGATATCGACGATTTTTTCACTGAAAATCCGTATTAGTGTCAAGAAGTTGATTTTGTTTTGGTCTCTAGTGTTTTTTATATCCAATGGCGTAAGCAATTCGTAGATATCGTTGCTATCCTCGGGCTCCTGCCATAGCACTTGCCAGAATCCTGTATGCTGTACTTCGATGATACGACCTTGTCCTAGCTTGAAAAAGTGGTTCTTCAACCGTAACCGGTCTTCGTATGACTTCATTTATAGAGTGCTAGGATGTTGTTGGATTTGGCTGCTAAGAGTGGGATGTTTAATGATCAAATTTGATATGGCAGTTTGCCCAGTGCACGCCCCAGTATGGGTAGCAGAAAAGATGAGCTACCTACAAAAGTGAACCGAGTACCTATACAAGAGAATAAAGAGCAATTGGCAGATAGTCACTGGGTCGGAAAGTCTATGGCTTTCTCATCTAATATTATACTTATCTATTTTGGTTTATTAGTGGATTGTAGCTAGATATCTTGATAAAGGGTCCGCGAGTACTAAACTACTACGCTTAGTGGAGACGACGGTTTTTGGGAGAGTTCGAGGCTTCGTTGTCTCGTTTTCGAACACTACCTGCTATGGATGCGTAGCCTACATCCACGGGCATAGCAGCCTCGTGGTCGGGGTTTTCGTCTAGAAGTTCACCAAGGTCGTCGGCATCGCCTGCGGTGTTAAGAAGGGTTTCTGAAGCCCACGCAGCGGGTATGTCCACGTCGGATGGTGAGCCGAAAGTCGGCTCTATTGGATTGGATTTCGAGTAGAAACCGTTGGTGTCAAAATCTCTCTCGTTATCGGAGTCATCAGAATCGAGATGAAGTGCTGAACACTGCGATAATCCCTCGTAGACACTTCCTATACTCGAATCTACCTGAGCCAAAAGCCCATCTGACTGCGGCCCCAGGCCTCCCAGGATCTCAAAAGCTACTGTAGGCACATATTCGGATTCCTGGTTCGGTATGGCGGCAACGGCAGGACTGGAAAACACTTGTAAGTAGAGAGTAGTGGCTTCGGAGTCTTTGAGCGCGTGGAGCATTATCGCTTGGTACGGAATTTCCAAGCCCAATTTTGCTGCTGGAAACCATATGATGAGTGAAGTGTTCATCACAAGAAGCATAGAATTTGACCAGTCCACATTCGAAAATGAACTGTCAAGCTTGAGTGCGTGTTGTGGATCGTTGGGACTTAAATGTATATTATACCCTTGTCCTCCTGCGTATAGCACGAACTTGTCATCTTCAAGAGAAAACCTCTCTGGAGAGGATATTTGGTAGAGTGCGACAGGAATCGTGTTTTCCACGCTGGGAATCTCGTGGATGATTTTCAGAAACGGCGGCATGTCGCTTGATGTTGGAGCCCGATGCGTAATAAACGACCTCACTCTGTCTCGCTAGTCTTCAGCGTCTCTTCTTTATCTTGGGTATACCCTCGGAATATGTTGACTCGTTTAGACAGCTCGGGAACAGCCGTACATCTGGCTTGAATCGGTTGGTGACTGGTGATGGTGATACGTCACGTGAAAAGTCACCTGCGGGAATGGCTATCTTGACTATATGCTTAAAGAGTAACCTTAAGTCCTCTACGGCATTATTTTGTAATTTAGTGTTGATTTAGGTTTTTTTAATGAATGACTGGGGCTAAAAGAAGTGTTTTAATATTTTTCTATATATTTTGATATATTTTTGTAAAGATACACAAGAGGATGCTACGGATTGAAGTCAAATTGTAGGGCACAGATGATCAAGACATGCAAAATGCAACTAAAGCCGAGGTGAGATTCAAAGGAATTAAAGTTACGGTTCGCCGGAAACATTTCCGATAGTAAGGTAATTACAAAGTTGCCTTGTTGGGTTTTCGCAGGGGCTTATGACTGGTCTTGAACATACGAGAGAAAAAGTACGATACATAATCTTTGAAGTATCTAAAGTGATCTTGCAGATGAAATCATAGTTTAGAGTAATCAAAATAATGGTGCTGTAATCATGATAACATAAACTTAGGTTTAATGGTGCCGATGAACCGAGCTTGTTGGCACGTCGATAATCTGGTACGTCACGTAATAATTGTATATTCCTATTGTAATGATTAACTTTGAGATAATCTACGGATAAGTCGACGGTATACAGGACTTCCCCCCTCCTCGTCATCTATCCTCTTTTTAACTCTTTCGTTGCGTTCAATTTCTTGTTGCTTCATCTCATCCGGAGTAGGAGGCAACGCTTCGTTTCTCAAGTCAGCTTTACGAGCATCTTGGAAATTATTTATGGTGGATTTAAGTCCTTCACTACCATTGAGCAACGAACCTTTTGGAAGTGTACCACTGTTGAGTTCTTTCAAGTGGGCAACGCTTTCGGATTCTTGTCTCAAAACTTGATACATACGAGAAACACGTCCAATAGCAATGACTTTGTTTCTTAAAGCTACTCGTTTTGCCTCTAGAGAATTTGGATCCGAGTCCTCAGATGTTGTCTTGGCAGGCACTGTTGGCGGTTTGGACGAAGGAGAAGATACCATCGAGTTGTTGAGGTCTTCTTCTGCCAAAGGCGTCTCTTCGTCCAACTCCTCTTCGGTACAAATATTCAATATCGAAACCAACATGTCAGTTACTTTTTCACCCACAAATGGTAACGACCATGAAAAGACATCCATGAAGTGTGGGAGCCAGTAGGGGTGTGGCAGCGCGTTAAATTGTCTGATATTCATGACGTTGTTTTCATACTTCAAGACGGCTGCCTTGTTGTTATAGGTATCCAAGTAATTTGGGGCAGAAAACATGGTTAATAATGATGGGAATCCCATGGTTTTGGTCTGTTTGTACATTCTGTAGCCTGCGTCTTGGGCCTCGTGCGCCCGGATAATCGATAGCAAGCCTGTCCTTTCAAGAAATTGACACGAAGCCTTGTATGTAAATGCATATGAACAACCTCTGACGGTATTTCGAATAAAGGTCTGGTCAATGTTGTCGTCATCGTAATCCTCTACAGGATCTGCCCATAATAAGTCACACATGAGTCCCTTAGTTGGGGGTTCACGGAATCTATTGAGAGATTCCAAGTCATCAAGTGTTTTAAGTTCTGGCGAAAGACCACCATGAACACAAAAGAATTGCTTATTCATAATCGCAGCCAAAGGAAGTGCATTGAACGATGCAAGCGACTCCTCATACACTTGTGCCGAGTACTTGTGGAGACACTCGGACTTGAAGGTAAAGTATTCCGTTAAGTGCTTGCACTCATGGTTACCTCTCAACATCCAGAAAGTGTTGGGATAATTCAATTTCAACGAGTATAAGTAGATCAAGCACTCAATTGAAAACGACCCTCTGTCTACATAGTCTCCCAAAAATAGATAACTGGTGTTTGCAGGGCTTCCACCGACTTCGAATAACTTGACCAAATCATAGTATTGTCCGTGAACATCTCCACAGATAGTAACAGGAGCAGGCACTTCTAACAAATTAGGTTCACTAGCCAACAATTCTGTGGCATCTCTAAGGATCCTGATGACATGTTCTTCTTTTAAACGACCTTCACGGCTGAAATGTTCCTTTAACACGGCACAGTTGGGCAATCCGTTGGGTAAAAACAAATCTGATTCCTTTGGATTATGAGTAGCTGGAGGATCCACCGTCTTTACAGCTCTTTCTACTGTGGAAAACTTCTCACCTTCTTCGTTGACGTAGACACTATAGTCTTGCTTTTCCACGACTGGTTTCTGCTTCATCGCATTGAGGGCGTTATTGATCTGAGCCGTGTTCTGAATGGCGTTATCTCGAGACATAGCAGCTGTTCTGTATATGGAAGAAAAACACTTGTGGTCCGAACAAGGTGTATTTTGCAATAAGTGTCGGTGGGTCTAGTATGCAACAAAGATGACAAGTATCGATGATTTGCAAATCAGGAAAGGAGATGTATAATCAAACGAGCAGGTAATGGGTAATAAGTCGCTAGTGTAGATTAATCAAATTATTTTCTGATACCTTTGTATATGTTGTGCTGAAAGTGTACGTTTGATTTTACCGTCAGTTGAGCAAGTCAGTGTGATTACGTCAGCAACCATGAAACTTAGCAGGACCAGAACTTCGGACCGGGAGATCAGATACGTGCCAAATAGAGACGGCCCGGGGGCGCGAATCTATAATAAAATCTGGGTACGATCACTCGGGCACCTCCTGCGGTAATCGTGTAGGGTCAAAAAAAATACTGCCCACAGGGCATGCCAAAAGCTTGTTGGAAAATATTTGCTGATTACACGCGTTAAAAATAAAACGTTAATGGCAATAAACTGAAAATAGTAGCGAAAAAAATGCGTTAGTCGACCAAAAAAGCGCGACCGTTTAATGGGGAGAAAATCGGATGGTCAGATCAAGTAAACCCTGTCTGCTAGTAAAATACGTTAGACGATGCGATATTATATCTGATTTGCTGCAAACGAGAATATTATACAACGCCCATCTTCTAACAGAAGTTGCGCTATTTTCTAAGGTAATAGGGGGATCTCGTACGACTCCTATTTCTGTTGACTAAACACTGGGTGCATCTACGATCTTGGCAATTTGTAGTGGCTAATTTTTGGATTTATGAATCTATTGTTATGAATAACTATATCAACAATATTTCTCTCAGAATGTCTCTTCTTGAGAGTTAACGTAGATTACGTGGGCGTTGCCCTTGAACCCATTAAAAGATGTAGTTGACGTACTGGTGTAGGCGCCCAAATTGGAAAAGTATAACCAATCGCCTACTTCGACGTCAAAGTTCAACAATGCTTCATTAGAAACACAATCTAATCCATCACAAGTTGGTCCCCAGATTGAGAATTGGAGTTTGCCCTTATCCTTGACATCATTCTCAATCATTAACTTATCTTGTTGAACTGGATTGTTTTCATCATAATAAAACTTGTTACGATGTTTCAAAACTTTTGGAACGGGGTGTTGGTGATCAAACAAAATACAGTTCAAATTACCGTATACTCCATCGTTAATATAGACCATTGCCTTGGTTTTGATGTTGGCCGTAGGTGGAATTTCTCTTCTAGCAATCACATGAGTTGCAAGGGTGAAGGCATTCGACACCATGAATCTACCAGGCTCGGCAAAGAATCTAATTTGATTCTTGGATACATACTCCTGAGGGAAAAAGTGATCCAAAGAATCTCTAACTGTACGAGATGATTCTGAAAAGGTGTCGTGCTCGAAGCCTCCACCAATGTCCAAAATCTTCATATCAAAGCCGTACAACATTCCTTTGTCAAAGACGGTTCGAGCATCAGAAATCGCTGTTCTAATCGACAGGAACTCCTTGGCCCCAGAACCGACATGAAATGCCACTCCTTGAACTGACAATCCCAATTCTTGAGCTAAAGGCAACAAATCGTTCACCGCAGTGTCCAAAGTACATCCGAATTTAGTGGACAATCTACACTGAGCACCTTCATCATTGGTAATGATTCGGATCAAAATGCCACATCCCGGATGGTACTTGGCCAACTTGACAAGCTCGTGGGTGTTATCAACGGTAGTCAAATTGACGTTAACGTTGGCAGCATGTCTAATAAACGAACTGGTCTTGCAAGGGTTAGCGTACACGATTCTAGAAGCATCGATACCCAAGCCAAGAATGGTATCGATTTCCGTTTTGGAGGCGCAATCAAAATTTGCACCCAAGCTTGAAAGCAACTTGATCACTTCGACATTGGGATTGCACTTGACCGCATAATAAGGGTGAACCTGAGGCAAAAGATCCATCCAAGTCTTGAAACTACGGTAGATCTCAGCCAAATCACACACAAAGAAAGAATCTTCATCGCCGGCATCGCAAGCTGCATGGTCGATATCAGAAACGTGCTGAACGAGCGCCTTTTTAACAAGGTCATGAGCAACCAGGCGAGACTCAGCAGTTACCTTCGTAGGTTTGGTACTGGCAGACAAGGAAGAATCTGCAGCAACCGCTACATCTAAATGATGGGAAAAACGGGATTCAAAAAGGGAAGGGCCATTTTGATAGTCAATGGCGGAGGTCATAACTTAAATGAAATAGTTATAACGATTAAAATGGGGGCAATAAGATTGGCAGTTGGAAATTGACAAATATGGGTAGCTTGTAAACAATTTCTGGCCTCTACTCTCTTCTGGGGACGGGAAGACAGTAGACTGTATGACTAACACTCACTAAGACTGTGAGCAAAACGGGCAGATAGACGTCAAACGGCAGCTCTCGTAGTACGAAATGAATAAGGGGAAGGCTCTTTAATCTTAGTCTGATAGACTGCAAATGATTCGTGGCAAAGATATTCCTTTATAGATGAAAAGAAGAGGGTGGAAGTAGTAAAAATTAGTTAAATTTTTTTACCGCAACTGTAAGCGCGGTGTAGTGAAAAATTGCATGCTGAGATGAGCGGTTGCGGCAAGCCCTGAAATAATCGCTCACGATTGTTGAGTGAATCGTGGGTGAAATCGCAAGCAGAGAATATGGTGGAGGGGAGGTGAAATACGATTAGGAGACGGATGTAGTGTTCAGAATACTACATAGGGTGAAATCAACCAGGTCACTCCTTCAATGGCGCAGTGCGTAAAGCAAGGTACTTGATTAGCGAAAACTAAAATTGTGAGACATTCAAAAAGGCAGTTTAGGGGAGGAGAGCGCTAGACAAATTCACAGTGTAACCCCAAATACCTAGTCATGGTACTACCATGGCTATTGTGTGAAAGACAAAATGTATCACCTCTATAAACATCGGCCGTTAACTATGTACTGCCCTTATTCCAAGCACGCTCTAGAGTTGCTTCTGATATTCTCGTTATGAGTCAATTCTGACGTGCGCGAGTGGCTAGTGCGTGGTGGATTTCAGCTGGCTGCGAAATCGCTCAAGACTCGTGAGACTGACAATGCGCGATATTTCTGAGCCATGAGTGATTTAATTTGATTCAGTGAAACGATTGACTGGGTATTTACTGAGCCTTAAGTGTGAGCGATTTAGAGTGAGTGATTTTGGATGAGCGATTTAGTGCCGGTTAGTAGCGAGTGCATGATGTCTGAGATTGGGTGCGAACTCGGCTTGGTTTATGTGTACCGCAGGAGTTCCTGGATGTTTATAACGACGTTCGTATTTTGTTCAAACTATATACCGACATCCTTGCTATATATTCATACAGTTATACCATTCGATACAGATGGAGCATAAGATATCCAGTAACACTCCACTTACAGCTTATTGAAATATTTATAGCTCAATCAATGGTTCGGGCTCGGCCTTGAACTCGGGCTTGGGCTTGTGATTTTCAGGTTTAGCTCTATAATCTTCATGCTTATCGTCACTCGCGACAGGGTACGGCGTCGAGTTGGCCTGGTAATTGGTCTCTACATTTTCGATTGTGGGAAACTTAGCAGTAGCTTCCTCGACAGCAAATGGCGCCAAAGTTGAAGATTGCCTTCTGATTCCTTGAGGGCCCTCGTTTCTTTCGTTATCTGTCTCTGTGTCTGTCATTTCTGGCGAGTAGTTCACTGGGGGGTAAGAAGGTCCGCCTTCCGTGCCACCAGAGCCGCCATTTTCTTTGTTTCCACGTAACCCGTTATACAGTACAGGATACGCCAAATTGGGGTATTGCTTGTTGTCTATAGTTGGAGTATACGAGTACTTGGACTCGGGTTCCTTTTCTTCATCTTCATCGTCGCTGCCAAACGTAGGCTCTGAGGGTTGCTGGAAATTGCTTGGGTAGCCTGTAGGTTGCCTAGAAACTACTGAAGCCGGTGCTGGATTTGGGGCTACGGAAAGAGAACCGTATTCGTATCCAGAGGTCTGAGGAGCTACAAATCCAGTGTTCTGTTGCGATACGTAGCCTGTATGTTGTTGGGAGACGTAACTGTTTGAATGTGCAGGGCCGTTTGGTTGATAAGGATAGCCGGTGTTTTGTCGAGAAACACGATCTGATTGTTGCTGCTGATTACCAGAAAAGTCATAGTAGTTATTAGAAGGTTGGATCTTATGGTTACCATATGCCAGATTGAGTCTGTCTTCAAGAAACTGGTCATACAATTTGATGATGGTGGCGATTTTGTTGTTCAACTCCAAGAACGTCTCATACTTTTCTATCGAGGCACGCAACGACTTGTTGACTTTGGGTTTGAGCCGGATCACCTGCGAGTGCAACTCGCTCAAGTTGGAGTCGTACATCACGTTGGCTCGCTTTTTGGGGTCATTTTTGACGGTGTTCATAAGGGTGATGAACAAGTTAATCTGGCTTTCCTCCTGCTGAGTCAAGTCCTCCACTCTGGTTTGAGTGTTGTGGCGTTGAGCAGGACTGGCGACTGGTGGTGTGGGCTGGTATGCTTGCTGGAAAGATGGCTGTGAAGATGGCTGGGAATGTTCCTCGGCGTCAAATGGGAGAATATTATTGTAGAAATCACTAGTAGGAGGTGCTTGTGCTGGTCTTTCGTATTCTTGTTGTTGCAGCTTGTATAAACGTTCCTGATTCTCAAACTCCTTTAGACTGGCAGCTATTGCGGCTTTCATTTCGTCATCCTCTTCTTCGTCTTCGGCTTGTGCTGGTGCTGGTGCTGGTGCTGGTGCCACTTCAGGTGGCGGTGGCAGTGCTGGGCGTTGATAGGAAGGACCAGGTTCTTGTAAACTCAACTCTATGGCTCTTTTCAACTCCTCGTCTTCTTCTTCTACGGCACTTCCAGTAGACTTAGAACGAGAGGGCGACGACCGGTGCTTGCCACGATGCTTGGTGAAACAATTGTCACATACTCGTACCGGTTCTTTGATTCCAAGCGAAACTAGCGGGATAAAGTTGTTGGAATGGGTTTGGCAAAACACTCCGCCACAGGCTCTGCAGTGGTGCTTTCGAGAAAGCATAGAGAATGCATTATAGCAGATCATACAGCTATCATTGTCCACCCAGTCAGGAGGTACTTCAGAATCCACAAACGTGCTGTTCAACTGGTATGAGTTGCCGTCTTTCTTGGCCGGGAACTTGAATCCTTCGCTGACCAACTGCTTGTAAGTTTTCTCTACATAATTCAACTGGAGCTGGCCAGCAAAAACCACCGACCAGTCTTGAATCAACTCCAATATCATGTTGCCCACATTGAGCCTCGATTCGATATTCCGGACCAGGTAATCGGAGGTATTGTAATGGATCTTAAGAAGGACATCAACAAGATAATCAGTGAATTCCTTGGACGATATTTCCACCAAAAAGTGGTAGCCGCTGTTTTTGACACACAAATCAACTAGCTTAAGTGTGGAGCTCACAATATTGGGGTTTCCCTGAACCAAAGTAAGCCGCTTCTTCAACGCTCTCATGCATGCTTTGGCAGGTATCTTTTTGGATCTGATGAGATCTGTGATTTCTAGAGCCACCGAGAGCTCGATATCTCCATTGGGAATGGATTCGGACGTTGCCTCTGAGATCTTGTTGTCTAGCTCCACTGTGGAGACCGAGTTTCCACTGAACCACGACATTATTGAATTCTCTGAAATTCTTCTTTACTATGCTAACGCTGAAGTAGACGATTAGACTCGAAGTGGACTAGAAGATGCGAAAATTGGTATCAATGCTTGACTCCAACTTTAATGTATGTTGGTTGCCTCCGTGACTACTGATAGAGCGCTTAGCATCGCCACTGATTGCGAAATGATGTGCACGTGACCGAGGAGGGGGTGCAGACGAGTCACATCTTTCGGCAAAGATAGACGAGGGTACACTGTGCTTGAATAGAAGGTTTCGACATGGTGCTTGGCAAATTTGGTGAAAAGTCCGTGAAAGACATGCAGTGAAACTTAAGACAATTCTATATGTTAATTACTCTTCTTATATTTTTCTCATATTTTTCATCAAATATGCTAAGTTTCTGGAACTTCACAGTCATCTGTAGAAGGGGATGTGAAATCAACAAAATTTTACTTGAAGTGTACAATACAGTAATACTCTATTAGTAGTGTATCCTCGAGGAACACGCATTGGGACTAATGAAAAAGCTTTATCCAGTACAGTAACTCGTAACGCACTATATTTAGATTATCGCTGTCGCGGTATTGCAACCGAGACTAAGGAGACTTCAAGTGTATCCCGATTGTCTCTACCCATTAATTGATTCTACATGATGGAGTGCTCTACTACTTTCTTTAAATTCAATCTCATTCAAATAATACATGCACCGGTACCGATATAAATCTTTCTTTGTTAGCCATGTCAGGTTCAGTATAGAAATCAATTCTCTTTAGTATATACATGATTCCTTGATTAATGCATAAACACAGCAGTGGATACAAGACCCAAAGCTGCGACGGAGATCCACCAGTATTTGTCAAAGGCGTCGCTCTTGGACTCTTTGAACGCTGTAGTTCTGTACTGGTTTTCCAAAGATCTCTTGACTCTTTTTCTCAAACTGGTCTTGGTTTCAGAGGCAGCATTTGTTGGGTTTAATGCCAGGGTAGGCAACATCAAAGGTGGTTTGTAGGCCAAGTATAATGGTTGCATTAACGAACCATCGAACTGGAAAAGTTGCAACACCTTTCTTCCGTAGTATGGACTCACCAAAACTTCGTACGTTTGGAACCATGTAGGCTGAACATATCTGGAGTATGTGGACTTGTCTGGAGTGTCTCCACATGGATCGCTTAATAATTGTCTACCATCTACGGCAATAGGACTCAACACCAAAGAGCCATTCCCCAAAAGCTCGTATGTTCCATGTTGATATGTGACCGAAGCAATAGGACAAGAGTGATCTTTTGCGTTGCTAACAACACGATAAAGTGCTTCTTCGTAGTGGCCATCGCTGGTAAATGAATATGAGATTCCCGGTAAGTCTGGTTCGATCAAAAGCTCATCCACCGGGTCGTAGAAGCCAGGACCGGTAAAAACCGTATTCGATTTAGAGCTCCATGTGCCTTCCAATTCAGCCATATTGGGCTCACTATGCACTTTGCTGAACCATGACGAAACAACCAAGGCTATGCTTGCTGTAGATATCTTCATACTGGTGGTGTGTGGTTAACGGGGGCAACTATCAGGAAAAGTGAGTGTATTGTTGTGGCAGTATGCTTTAAGTGTCGCTCCAATGATATACGTATGCGAGTATAGTTAATAAGTCGGATATTCCGTAAGTCTTCGCTTTTGTTAGTGTGGTCCGTCTTCCGCTCTGTTTTTGATCATCACAACACCTAAAAAAACACAGCGCGTGCTATACACGTGACATCACTTTTCTTCACACGTGAGGAAAGGTGGCGGTGCCGGAGATATTGGTGAGTGCGAATCGTGCGCCAACCACAGTATAGCCGAGCAGAGGCTCCGTCGACGTAATCGCAGGGCGTCAACGCAAAACCATTGAATGCAGCCCAACAGACGAAAAGCGCGGCGAGGCAAGATTCTTCCACAAAGATTTAAGGGATGTTGCATGGTAGTGCAATGTTTCATATGTTGCAAGGAGTGCGTACAATAAAAGATATAATAGTTCGGTTGAGAACGCTACAAAGCTGGTTACAATAAAGGTTGTTGTACTGTCTGAATATTCGCACTCTGCTACTTGTCCAGCAACCCTTCAAGGCATAACCATGGCGCTGCGAGAATTTGCCCGACTTACACTTCTGCAACTATGCAAGTATGCGCGCGCCTATTGAGTTTAACAATACATTAGATTACGATCCCTTACGTGTATTGTGATCTGCCCACATAAGGCCAAAATACACCCTACATTTAAAACTCATAATTCAGACGGTAAAAGGTTTTTAAGAATTTTGATGAACGCAAAAGTAAATCTCATATATTGAATTTTGCGACATTCTAGTAAAGTGATGCAAATTTAACGAAAGGGGATGCAATAAAATGAGCTTAAGGCTTTACCATAGAGTAGATTGGTGAGTCATTTTCACTGACAGGTGTACTAATCCCACCCTTTCTAGAATAGTCTAGTTCGAATATATCAGATATACCAACACCGTTGCCATCATGGCTTTCGCCTTTTGAACTGGCCGACGAATTAAGGCTCGCCAGGGAGTCATTATGCTGGTGAGACCCCGAAGGGTTGCAAGTACTTATGCTTGGAAGTTTGTATATGGAACGCGAGCATGTGTAACCTTCATTGGGAGTATTTGAATACGACATGGTTTTGTAGTTTTTCATGCTGGTTGGAATTGAAGTTTGCGGCGGGTTTGGTGGAACCGATGAAGGGATCTGGGAAGAAGCAATGTTAGAAGAATTGAATATTTTGTATGTTGAAGATAATTGATGAGCAGGAGGAATTGTTCTAGTGCATGGGGGAGTTTGATATGACTGGTTGGAATTGAATGATTTTTTGGGTGTATTAAAATTTATGCTATTAGTATTATGACAGGATGCAGATGGTGGTGTATTTGCAATGTATGGGTTTTTGTAGTTCATGTGAATTTGGTGATATAAATATTGTGAACCTTTGGAGTTGAAAAGTTTGAGAATGAAATCCGAAGCATTTAATATCGACTTGATAAGATTTTTCTTGATATGCTTGTAAGTATTAATATCAAGATTCGAACCGTTTGGAATGGGCAAGACTTCTTGGTAATTAAGATCACCCATGGATAAACCAAAGGTTTCATTGATAAGGTCAATCATGACCGTGCTGAGGTCAACCAAATTGGTGTCGATCAATTCAAAGGAGTAAAGTGAGATGTAACTCAAAAATTCCTTGATTTTGAACATTTCTTTGACATTTAATCCGCTCAAACCAGACAGATTCGAACCGTCATCGATGATGGAGAACTCGTCACGATAAACGATGAACTCTTCGATAGAAGGATCGTTCAATGACCAGTCCAAGGTTGTCAATACATGTAATTCCATTTGCTTGAACATACCTTGGTCATATTTGCATTTGGCTCCACACAACTTGACTAGTTCATGTAATTTGGGCAATCTGAATCTTTCAGTGGGTCCCAAGTACTTACCACCTGAACCGTAACCCAAATCATTGATGGTTTTGATGCTAGTTAATTTTTCGAGGTTGGTTAAATTGACAAAGTGGTTGTTGCCACCCTGAACTTTAGACGCAATCCATAAACATGTAGTGATGATGAGTTGACTTTGATCCAAGAGAACAATTCTCTTGGAGCAGTAGCGATCGAATATTTTGACAGCCTTGTAAAACACAAACGGTAATATTTTTAATCTGATTGACATTTTCAACAAAAAGTCAATGAGCTTAAGCCTTATAGAGAACGTAAGGTAAGGCTGTTGCTTGTATAATTCCAAGTTTGGCTTATTTGACTCGAGCAACTCAGTCATCACTTCGTAGATTTCGTCTTCATATTCGGTCAACGATTGGTTGTGAATGTCTAATTCACTTTGGTACAATGGTGTTGGATATGCGTACTGAAAGAATTTTGCCTGTTGCAGCTGTGGTTGCACAACTTGTTGAACTGAAGAGTGGTCCGAAGAACACTGTATATTGGTTTGATTAAAATGGTGAGGTGGGGTTTGAAATGAATTTGGGGTCAAGGGATTGATCATCTTCGGTACGTTCAACATTTTTTAATTGTAGTTATGTAAAAGCAGATAATGTATGAAGATTAAAGGGCAACGAACGTAGGATGAATTGAAGTTATAATGAGAGAATGCTGGGAGGTTGTGATTGTGTTTGACTTATCAATTGCAATGCCAGCAACTGATTAATAAGTGGTATTGCAACTTTATCAAAATTGAAAAATTTGGAAAGATAATTTATCACTTGAGGAAACGATGTATAAATATAACCACCTCTCAACCAGGATATGTACATATTGTGTTCCCCAAGACTACGACTGTTTTTTTTTTCACCCACACTATAATCTTATGGTGATACCTTAACAATAAAATTTAACATGGTGTATGCATACTGCATAGCACTTTTAGCTTTGCAAAAATATTATGCTATAAGGTATAGCTCGAGAAAAATAAGTCCACTGAAAAATACATTGTTGCAACTTAAAAATATCACGAGAATTCAATTACAATTGTTTGTTCTTGTCTACTTGCATGCGTCGTGTAGAGCTATGAAAGAGTAACACATTGAAATTTTAAGTCAATCAACAGCTAAATCGGTGGTCCGTATAATTTAGAACCAGCATTGATAGGATGCCTTGGTTATGCATTGTTGCATAGGATCGGATGTTTACAGTAGGTGAGTAACGTTTTGTGGTATTGTTCCCAAATCAGGTCTTTTCAACACGACATCAAATCACTAACTATATCCATATGCGGACATTCCGGATAGCCTAACTTGCAATTGCGAGGTGATGCGGAAAATAGAGAGATTTGTATCTACCCCATTCTCGACGCTAATGAGCTTAACGTGATAAGCGAATCAGCATTGCCGAACCAGGCGAAAAGGTCCTCTTTGTAGTTTATACACAAGCTTAACTACATGGGAAGTAGTACCCAACTACGTCGAAGCTCGTCAATACTATTCACCTCTCTATTCGTAGTATTAAGACATCAACCGAATGTACGTGTACCGTGTACTGGCACTTCTGCCACCAGCTCACTAGGCAATTTAGTTTAACTCTCGTCAATTCGCCGTTCATAACGCAAATCGATTTTGTTTTTGGTTAAGGCTCATCTAGACGAGAATGTGCCTTGTGCAGGTACTTGGGCAGGGCCGTACTGGGACCTTACTTGGACCTGGAAATATATAAAAAAAAAAAAAACAATTGACGGGAATTTGGTCGCCATGAGAAGACCAGGACTACCAACCATCACCCTTCTCTCCTTTTTTAGCCCCACATACACAGTTTATAGCCAGAATGCAGCCCCGAATTTAGTCGTCTAGCGTCATCGAGTCAAGACATAACCTTAATTTAAGAAATCATATGATAAGGATCTAGTTGATTCCCATGCTGAATGCGCTGGCAAACAGAGCCTGTGCTCACAGATCCGGTCGAACACCAGCTATTTCTACTGATTTACTCCCTAAGTTCTATGTAGCGTTGAACTAACACATCCGTTTTTTTTTCGCAATAATCGCTTATTCGTACAAGTGCCCTGCTCACATACCACGCCGATTTCTCCTTTATTTTTTGAATTTTTATTGAATAATTTTTCGCTTCACGGTTTTTTTGCTCTTTTTGTTTTTTCGCTATATGTGATTTTCGTGTAGTTTTCGCCTGAACTCATCGGAATAGGCGAGCGTGATTACGTTGGCTCGTTAAGTCAAGTAACAACAATCAAACCTTAATCGACGCGAGCGGCGATGTAGATGATCAAGGCGATATCTGGTTTGTTATTCGAGCTATTCGTCAATAGCTATTTTACTCCACACGTTGTGAGAATTGGACACCTCACCTCTAAACATCTTGAAAATTTTTGGACGTTGAGATATGTTGAACACGCGACTAATGCTCACCTCGATAAAGCTTACCGTTAAATTTAGATACAGTCGACCCAACGCTAGTCAGCTAAGAGATGTTAAAACTACTATCTAGTGTGGCAGCATCGTACACGATCTGTAAATAACTGTTGCGGATTAGCAGCCAAACGCAGCACGCTTAGAATTACCCTCGTGATTTTTTAAGATCAAACAACTGATGCTATATCGCCGTGCGATGGAGGAATCTAGCCTACCTATGGTTCTATTGGACTTTTTTTAGCCACAATTGGTGAATGCCTTTTGAATTCTGTCTTGCTACATATGCTTCTTTGAAGGGTGCTCGGAATGTAGATTCGATCGATTTTACCTTGTGAGTCTCGGCGGTTATTATTCTCCGAGAGCTTGGTCTTAACGTTGTTACCTCAATTAAACAATTATATCAGTCTACGCAGTTGAAGGAATGTGTATTGATAAAATAGTCTTTGCCTATGGTCTCTGCGTGAAGTTGATGCCAATTCATCTATTGTGAGGGTGGCTCCTTTTTTCCACTTTGGCTGTAGTCAATATCCCTTCGACTTGACACATCCTCTACCGTGCTACATTGGGGAGAATCTATGTATCCTCAACTACGTAAGGTCTAACGTTTTCCTGGTTACAATTTGCGCGCAGCTTATTGACAATCTTGGTCACAGTTAGATTCCCTGGGATCATCAATTGTTAGTAGTGGTAGGAGTGAAGTGCTCTTAATGGTGTTGTAGTTTACTTACACAAATTGCCGCGTTTCCTCTATTGTGCGATTCTCCGATCCTACAACCCGCACATATTTTATTTTGGTCTCGACTTATCCGCAATTATTGTATTACCATATATCTCGAGCCTGTCACCATTGGAAGGCTGCTGCCATTTTTCAGGTAGAAATGATAAGTTTCTGCAAACTAAAGACCACAAAAAGCCAAAATAATATCACAGATTTACTTGTACTTGATTGGGTGAATATGGCCACCTCACAAACTAACCATCGGTGAAAAAAAACCCTTATTTATTTTCAAGCCGATTCCCCTGACAGACGCAATATATAATATTTGTTAGTTATTATTTTAAAAATAATTCTCTTAACCCTTGAATAGCCGACAAACCTTAAAGATAATTATGTTATGATTTCTATCTTCGTCAAGACGGCTACGTTCAATATTACCCGATTGAGCTTAGAATATAAACTTACCAGTTAACTGAGCGAGTTGCTTAGCTGCTTATTTTGATTGGTGTCTTACTGGAGTGTGATGTTTATCTTCTTTTCGTTTCAAACAGTCTCTCATTATCCCTTCATGTTGCCAGTTGTATCTTGAGAGTTCATGCGGTCGTGCGTTCTTTACGAGCGCGTTTCACGCATATTACCGATTTGAGGAGTACATCCCGCAAATACGTATCACATCACCCGTCAAGATAAGTGTTGGTGCATTATTTTTTTCTATCAATTTAATTTCAATAGTGTTCTTCATTTCTTGCGACTTGACTTGCATCTAAATTCTATTGCAGTGAGAGTATTCTTCTACATCAAGACATAGGACTAAATGAACCACCGTACATCATGCTTGGAACATCGCCGGTGAGGAGCATGATAGACCTCTCATCCCTTGGTCTGTCAAATCTAGGGCATTTCAATTTGCCAAAGCCTAATTCTAGTTCTAAACTCTTACAGATTCGTGGATTTGCTCTCTTCGTCAAGAAGGTGGTACTATGATTTGTCACTATGCTGAACGAATCATATCGTACCAAATCATTACTTCGCCTCGATTTGAGGGGTGAAAAAATGCACGGAGTTATTCCTCAACTTCATAGAACACTTGTACTCATATTGTGTTGTGAAGTAATATGTTTGGTCCTGCTATTCAAATGCAACCTAGGCAAAGTTTAATTTTCAGTTGTATAGCCGAATCGAAAAACCCTATATTGTTTGCACCCAAATATATGCCGAGGCTTTGTGTGATATCTGGATATTGTTTTATTTGGCGCTCGATGATTTCGAGGAAATTACTCGTTACACAGCCAGTGTATGCAGTCGGAAGAATTTAATGATATTTGTTATGATTATATTATTGCGCCAACAATAAAACTATCTCCAAGGCCCAACTCAACTATTGTTCCTACACATTAAACTTGTCCAGATTAATATCCCAACACTTTCTGAGCTAAATTTAATTCGTTTGTTTGTTTGCAGTTCAGTGAAGCCAGCGTTGCCTCACCAATGATCCAGCACATTGTGAATGCCCTTCGATAATTCATGAATCATGATTCAAATTCCTTTGATTGTGCGAGATACTGCGGTGTTGAGTTTTAGTGCTGCATTGAAAAAAACCTCACCGCAATAACGCGCTGTAAAGGGGGTGGGGCCAACTTTTCATTTAATCACATATGCCACCTTAACTCATGTGACATCTGCAACTCCGACTGTTGGCTACATTTCTTCACGATTTTCGGATGCGATGGGAGCATAGAGTGTCACGATTTTAGCTTAGCACGCTTCTATTTCGGCTAGCAGAATCATAATTTCTGTGCTTACTCAAAAGCTCGTATGATTGTAGCGTTATAAACTCGATTTGGTATCACTGGTTTATTTTAAGCCTGACTTGCATAGGGAATGGCAGATAATAAAATCGATAATATTGCGAATTCCTGACCTAGCAGCAGTGGTACCGAGAATTTGCTTTTAAACGGCATTTGTAAGACTTAATTATGGGTTTTGACATACCTAGCTTAATATTCCCAATCGGGATAGAAGCAGCATATGCCCAATGCGTGGGCTGGAAAATTTGTACGCTGTTTTCCCATAATCACCCGAACGGTAAGAACAATGCGCGACTGGTCCTTAGCCTAAAAATGTATGTGTTTCAGAGAAGTATTATACAATAGAATGATAAAGCCCTTGGGGCATTTCAAGTTTTCCGATGCCTTACCATTGATTGGTATTTCTGAAGGCCTCTACATTCTCTCTCACGAACAACCACTACGACTTAAACTTCTTCGGGGATGTGAGTAATTCCCAAGTGAGGGGCCCAAATATTCTCCGAAAATATTTTGGTCTTCTAGCCGGCCTGCTTATCTATAAACCTACAATACTGCTGCGTCTTGCATGTGACTGTGGGGGCGCGATGGATTTCTTGCTGTTTACTACTAATCTTATCTGGGAATATATTCTTTCCTTCGCTGCGCTGCTAATACCTTGTAATCTTTCTATTGCGCTGTTTGGGTGCGAAATGCAGCGGATCTTCAAACCCAAGATAGAATGCTTCCTGACTATCTAATCATTCTTGAGATTTATTGATGGGATCTGCTCATGAACTAGGCGATTTTTTCTCGTACCAAATATCCATCGAGACAATTCGTTGAAGGTCTTCCAGGTTATACCTGATATTATCGAAGATAAAAATGGTATCGATGAGAACGAATTTATCTTTAGACTATTCAAAAAATTACAAGTTGCATTGGTGACCCATAGGTCTTCTATGGGTCATCGAAAGCAATACCCCTCACTGATCAATCGGAACATTCCTGATGCTATCGTCACCGGAATGCAATAACTTTTCCCAGAACTATCTCTATGTATCCTCCAAATGGCCAATAAGCCGATCACGTGACTATTACATTACCCAGAACAATAGCTTGGGTTGTATGTTGATGAGAGCCCAACATGATACGGTACTTGTTTGGAGTAGGGGAAGAAACTGGATCGCTCCACAATGAGCCTACGATTGACTACGACAACACGATACAGACGCTCGGTCGAGAAACAACTTCAGCCCGCACAGAAGACAGTTTCAGTAGCTACAATCACAACCGCTCTGCTCGTAATGACTACAACCAACGGCTGTATGCTACAACTGGTGATATAATAGACTATTCAGATGATGAAATTGATTCAGATGAAGAAATGACGCGTGATTACAATGCTATCAGGGATAATTTTACTCGTACAAGTGATAGGTTATCGAAATATTCGAGTGTTCAAACCACAAACCACTCATTACCTAGCGAATATCCTGGTAAATTCAGGATTAGCTCGAAACAAGAAGTCTCTGGGCGTCGAGATCAACAAACCCGCTTTGAGTACGAATATAGTCGGGAACCTGTGCTGTCTCGACCCTACTCTGCGCCAGACTTTGCCAGTTCTCGGACCAAAAACGATAGAAATCTCTACTCCCGTATTGCTCAAGATAACACAGATCAGCTTTATACGCACCGAATCGACCAACAGATTAACCAACTTCAGCAGCAAGTGGATCAGGAGTTGAACCTCAAAAAGGACGACGATCTAGACATCGGTAAAGTACGAGACAAAATAAGACAACAAAACAAGTTTTTGAGTGAACTTAATCTGCTTGTAGACCTTAACAGCCTGGAGCTGGAGCTGGAAAAGATTCCTCATAATTTGCTAGAAAAGTACAAGACCATGAAAGCTGACTACATTAACGAGTTGAACAATTCCCAGGCACTATACAAAGGATACTACAAACTTATACAAAAGTACCGTCAGTTACGCAAACAAGGACCAACCACCAAGAAGGCGCCAGTCGATAAAAGTAAATTTAACATCAAGGAAAAAGTGCGACTCATCAAATCCACCAGCAATCAAGATTCGATTAAGTTAGCGTGTACCAATATTCTAAGTGAACTCGAGGGCCTAGAGACCAAAGAAAGAGAGAATCAAGAAATTATTCTGGCCAAGGACAAAATAATAGAGCAGTATAAGCAGGAGTTAGAGCAGGCGAAGCAAAAAATCAAGCTATTGGAACAGCTGGTAGAATCCACCAAGTAGATGGTAAGAAATGGTCTGATAAATGGTCGGGCTCAAATAATGGTGAGAATTTGCTTACCAGCACTGAAAAAAAGAAAAGCCCGCCATCTCCTCATTCCGTTAGAACGTGATCACGGCGCTGCATGTGTTCAACCCTTCAATCATTGTATTTCATAATTCAATGATCTTTAAAAATACACTTTAATATAATCAAGAAATGTAAAGAGATTAATTTGGATGCTGCAGTATGTCAGGCCATAAATGCATGCTGCTTAAGATGAGACTCAAGATGAGACTAGAATCGTTCAGTAGTGGAATGCCTTGCTCAATATTATCAGTTATTCTTTTAACCCTATAAATCTAGGTGCTTAAGAATGGGCTCATATTTCTTGGTATGTACGATTTGTAATATATTATCTGTAATACTAATTCCATTATTAGATGACATTGTTTTCCTCAAGAATAGCTTCATTGATTGACTGGGTGATGATGTAGTCCCAGTCACTGGTTATAACGAAGTAGAGTTGTAAGGTCGAGGTGACGAATAACGCGATGATCATTCCCAACCACAACCCAATCAACTCTAACTTGAAATAGAATGCAAATATGAATGCGCTTGGCAATGCAAGGACATAGTAGCTGAAAAGATTCATATATCCGCCAATCTTTTGTCTTCCTTGACCTCTCAATACGCCACCGGATGCACAACTCAAGAATTCATTAACTTGATAGATCGATGCAACCACAATCACACTAGCAGCGTATTCCACCACGTTCTTGTCATCGGTATATAATGACGATAAAGGACGTCTGAATGTAAAAAGAATTATACCAGTCATTGAACCAAGAACGAGCGAACTCATAATGGAGGACCTCGTGGCGATGATAGCTGCTCTTTTCGAAGCAGCTCCGATATACCAGGCAACTCTAGTTGAAGTTGTCACAGAAAATGCCAAGGGGACTTGGTACATTAAAGCACATGTGGTTGTGACAATAGACTGAGCTGCCAATACGTCAGTTCCAAAACTGGTAGCAGTAAAGGTGATAATTTCGAAAGCCAACCACTCGGCTTCGACCATCAATACACCCGGAATAGACAAATTGATCATTCTAGTCCAGTTTCTGAAAAAGATTGGGTGAAAGATAGATTCTTTGGGCCAGCATTCGTACCCGTTAATGTAATATATATATGCGACAATCATAAAGAACATCACCCAATCTGTTATGGCAACCGACAAGGGAGCGCCCACAAAGCCCATACCCCAAGTCTTGTCCCAAACAAGGAAGTAGTTCAAAAATGCATTCAATGGGGCACAGAAACACAAGACATAAGTCGAAGCATGGAAGATATTCTGGCATTGCAAATAGTGGGTGGCACACTCAAACAAAATGAAACCAGGGATACCAAAAGATAACACTCTTAAGTAATCACCAGCCAATTGGCATAGATCTGCCTTGTCTTCACCACAGATTGCGATCAATATAGGAGTGGCACCGTATACCCATAAAAAGAACATAGGAACGAATACAAGTAACAAGAAGTAGGCACATCTTATGGCATGGACGCCAACCATTCGATAATCCTTTCTTCCATATGATTGAGCACAGAGGGTATCGAGACATGTCGATACTCCTTGAATAATAGCATAACCAGAGATGTTTGCGGTCATGGTACTGAGACTGACGGCGGCCAACTCTTTCAGGCCCAATCTACCTACAGAAAACACAGAGGCCACCGTGAAAGAGTATTTGAGCAAAAAAGTCAAGATCAAAGGAGTGGAGTATCTCAACAAGGCTGATACTTCGGTCTTGACATTTGTTTCTGCTTCAGGACGGACGGAGTGGGTCGACAATATCTCAGAAATATCCAAAGTGTAGGTAGAGGCGCGGGATCTGATTCTAGTGAGCTCTTGAGGTACAACTGGGTTGGCAGCGGCAAACGTATAGGGCACGTTGTCTTTGGCCATGGAGGCAATGGAATTTCTCCGGTGCAGCACATAGCTGACAATATCGTTTTCGTCTATATCATTGATACTCGCGTAACTGCGTCGAGGAGTGAGGAAAGGGGTGGTTTCATCGGAGCCTTTAGCCATGGTGCTAAGAACAAAAAATGTGGTCAAAAAATAGTCGCCCAAATTTGCAGCCTTTTTATATAGAAATTAAAAATTCCACCCAATTTCACGCAGTTGCAGGGAAAAAGTAGTTGTCAGGGAATTTATTACCGCAACAAAAATGTAAATAAATTTGCGCGATTAAGCTGATAAGCAGCCAAGGAAAGTGGGAAGGCGGGACAGGATCTACCGGGAAGTGGAGAGGAGATATACCAGATTATATAGCACGCCAGTGGGATGAGCAATGGCGACAGAATTGGCAATGGAGGATGTTTACTTATCGCAACTCGGTGAAAAATGACGCAGATTTTAGATAAGCCTCTTCGTATTGATAGTCAACACTCCGAGATGAGACACGATGGCAGACGCATGACGTAATGTTGACAAAACAGATACCTGGTCCGGGGAGAGCGAACAATCTTGATATGAGATACAGGGCGGACTGTGCAAAAAAGACTAGAGCGAGCAAGGGAGGATGAAGGAGAGGACATAGATATCGCAGTAGCGTGGTTCCTGAGATCAACACGTGTGAGATCCATCCCCCTTCATGTCTACGTGGTGAGACTACTAGCCGCTAGACTTATCTCGGGGAAATCTTGGATCAGATGAAACAGCGCGGCCCGCATTTGGTACATGCGCAATTCAACCAAAGGCGGACCTCGCGCAGGCGGATAGTAGCCAGCAAACAATTGGAGTAATGCAAAAAGTAACAAGGGTTGACCAAAATAGTTATCCATAGATGTAAATACACTTTTAGTCGGGTAACTTTATACGACAAGATCGGAACATTTAACTTGATTGAGAAGCTTGTTTATCCGGACAGCGTCCCCACACTCCACATGGGCACGCCCCAAGAACATGGAAGAGCGAAGCTCGCCTGTAATCATCTGAGCCGCTAGACTAGAATCACGCCTCAAGTAGCCTATAAATCGCGTCTTTTCTCATAAATTGTTAAGAGAAAGCTGTTTCTTGATTATAAATAGAGTTCTTTTCTTACGTTGGATCTGTGCTCGTACTTCGCACTTGTCGGTTTTCGGTGCTTCCCCGGGTTCGCACTGGACTGGGGCTAAAATGATTCTTAGTCGCCACCTCCACTAATGTGCTTATTAATTGATCCTTTATAAATACCAGCGGGGCAGGTTTTAGTTAGTCGATTGCTCAAATAAACATGTCTTTATCAGGAAACGAATTCAGATTATCTAATGGAAACACCATCCCAGCCGTTGCTTACGGGATCGGTAGTAAGTGGTTCAAAGGACCTGCTCAAAGTGATGTGGATGAAAATTTGGTCGATGTAATTGCCAAAGCAATCAAGTTAGGATTTACTCACCTTGATGGTGCCGAAGTCTATGGTAATGATGCAGAACTTGGCTTGGCATTGAAGAGATCGGGTGCTAAAAGAGAAGACCTTTTCATCACCAATAAATTTTTCAGTGGTGATAAGACCTATAGTCAAAAGAGTGCTGCTGGAACACCCGATAAGGCGTTGCAAAAAACCTTGGAATTATTGGATACAAAGTACGTCGATTTGTACCTCCTTCACTCTCCGCACATTAAGAAGGAGACACACGGATATACTTTGGTCGAAGCCTGGAACCACCTTGAAAAGTTGTACGACCAAGGCTTGGCCAAAAATATCGGGGTTTCCAATTTCGGTGTAGAACATTTGCAGCAAATTCTCGACTCCAATCCAAAATACACTCCTGTTGTAAACCAGATCGAGTTCAGTGCCTACTTACAAGATGTTTTGCCAGGTGTTGTTGAGTTTGGAAAGAAACACGGCATTTTGACCGAGAGTTACGGTGGTCTTAGTCCAATTGGTGTTGCTGCTCCAGGTCCGATCGACGAGGAAATTTCGAAGTTAGAAGCCAAGTACAACAAGACCAATACCCAGATCTTATTGAGATGGATTTTGCAAAAGGGAGTGTTGCCTGTGACCACTTCTGGTAACGATGACAGAATCAAGCAGATGTTGGACATTTTTGACTTTGAGTTGACTGACAAAGAAGTGGCTACTCTCACTGAGCAAGGTACGAAGAAGCATTTCAGAAAGTTCGACACCCTCTAATGGCTTATGTACATAGATAGTGGATGGCCTACGCAAATATCTCATGAGATATCGTTATATGACTAAACTATATGTAAAAGCGATGCTTCTAAAATGTAAGTATAAAATAAGATTTAAAAGCATAGCTCAAGCGAGAAGTTCGGCAACTAGTGTAGACTCTTTGTGGATATCCAAGTGTAAACCTACAAAACAACAGTCCTGTCTAATTTTCAGTGAAGCAATCGCTAGTGTAAGTCGTATTCAGTCAATTACTGGCATTGCTATTATAATCCTTCGTATTGGATAATTTTGCAGTTGTATTAGGACGAGTCTAGATCCTGAATTTTAGAAACTACATCATTGAGAAGCACTGCAAGTTCGGTGACCTGCTGGTTTAATCCGCTTGGCTTGTCCCCCTCGTCTGCAAAAACCAAAAGCCCCTGGCTCTGGTCTAGCTTTGTTCGAGCTGGAAATTTGTCTAGCACGATCATGTTCAACAATAATTCTTCAACACCAAACAGTGCAGGCAACTGCAATAACAGGTATATCTTGGATATTTTGATGGTGCGGTAGTACTTGGAAAGCTGCATCGTGTTGTTTTCTACCCAATTCTCCAATAACTGATTGCGATCAAGACGCAGAAAGAGACCACTATAACCGGGGTTTTGACTGCTGGATCGGCTTGATATATACTCACCAAGTAGATGTGTAGGGACGATCTTGTTTCCGCTGGCTAGTTCATATATTCGTCGTGTAAGGCCGTCTATATCAGCGGGAATATTTTGCTCGAGGTAGACCAAGTAGTTGTATTTGCGGAAGTCTAGACTCGATATGAGAAAAAGCTGTACTATTTTATGGTTCAAGTCTGTGGCAATTCGCTGCGATTGGTATTGTTCTGGAATGCTATTGAATAGTAATATCTTTTTGTTGATTAAATCACCAAACCGCTTGTAGTCAAGGTCTCGTACAAGGTACTGGAGATCGCCGACCAAATCGTGGTATTTAATTCGGGCGTATGTCTCAGCATACTGAGAGCTCAGTGAGTCGATTAACTTGATCACCAGACCGATACTTTTGAGCTCATGTTCGGATTTTTCAAGCTGGTGCCCTTGTTGAATATCGCTATCCACCAGGAGAAGCCGGCAAATCATCGATTCAATGGGCTGTGCCCCGTCAAAATCGCCACTTTCATGTGCTCCCTTGCGTGCGACAGCCTCCAAAGCCCCTATTCGTTCTATTTCCAGCATGTTAACCTCGCCAGCGTTGTACCTCTGGTGTTCCGTACCCCGGCTATGATCATTACGATTTCAGGGTCACGTGTGATATCCGAACTATACGCCTATACGCGAATGTACACACGCACTATACGAGTGAAAAAAAAATCGGTACGAGGTACGAATACGATCTACTGGTATAAGAATAGCGATTGGGAACCCGAATCTGCAGCCAGCCACATCAAAATGAAGCTCTTTTACTTTACTGTCATTCCAATTGTGCTATACGGAATTTTCAACCACTTGTTTGAAAATTGGTTGCCTGGCTGTTACTTGTTTGACAAAGATGTCTTGGCCAAGTTGTCGAGAGAAGTCATCAACAACAATCCCGACGGCAATGCCACTGCTATTATGCTTGAGTTGGCACCTAAAATAAAGGCCGAGTACCCAAACATTCTTATTAACGACCTCAATTTCGACGACTGGGTCATGAACAATGCTGGTGGGGCCATGGGAACCATGTTCATTTTGCACGCTTCCATCACCGAATACTTGATTTTCTTCGCGACACCTTGTGGAACCGAAGGTCATACCGGTATTCATTTTGCTGATGATTACTTTACTATTTTAGCTGGTGAGCAATCCGCTGCGTTGGCTGGTGCAATTAATCCTGAAGTCTACAAACCAGGAGACCAACACCACTTGAAAAAGGGTTATCTCAAGCAATATAGTTTCACCAGTGGAGGTGTCGCACTCGAATTAGCTCAAGGTTGGATCCCGGCTATGTTGCCATTTGGCTTTTTGGATAGTTTCTTTTCTACTTTGGACTACCAATCGCTCACCAAAACCGTCTGGTTGACAGCCAAGGATATGATCAAAAACTTGTTACACGGAAAATTGTAGATATTATAGAATTTATTATAAGTATATTTTTTTTCGTATAAATGCAAAAATGACTAAGACATGTATGAAATGAAAATGAAGTTTTTAGAAGGAGGAATTACATGCTGTAACCTCCCAATTGTAAGAGCGATTTGGCCACACTGAAACTGTTGGGAGTCCCAAAGTGGTTGGCAATGGGCGACGACGTGAGGATGTTAGAGGCGCTTCTTTTTCTATTAAGTTTTGGGGTAGGTGCTTTTTTCGGCCTCGAATCCAACACTGTTTCGTCGCTCGAATCACCCGAGTTGTTTCCTGTACTGCTTGATGTGGGGTTGGCAGCATTGTGCATTAAGGTGGTGTTGTTGTTGTATGTGGTATTGAGAATGGTGGCATCGCCATCTTCATCGATAGTATCGTCCTGGTGTGACACTTGGGCGAAGTTGAGGTCAAGAGATGATTTGTTTGCCGCATTAAGAAGGTGGCGAGTTGAGTTTGTATTTTTGATGGGAGTCTTCAATATTTTGTTGATAGAAGGAAGATTGGTGGCCGATTTGGGTGCTTCGGGTTGGTTTATGTAAGGCAAAATAAATGAATTATGAGGCATATTTGAAGCTGATGGAAGTGGTTGTGCTGGTACAGGCTTTGAGGACATTTGAGCCGCGCTTTTTTGAGAAGATATGGAGTTGGCCAATGAAGTCAACATTGGTTTGGGAAGCTTGATATTGTCAATTGACAATGGCAACTGCTTATTGGACGATCCCGTTGAGTAGAATATGGAGTTTTTCTTGATCTTGAAAAGACGAAGTTTTTGGGATTTTTTGTTCAACGCTTTATTCAATGAATCACTCCTGGCTATGTTTGACAAGGAGGGAAACGACGCCGCGGCTGCGGCTGCCGCTCTCTTCTGATGGGCACTACTGAGAAGCTTTGCTTTTGTCTTTAAGTTAATGTTGACCGACGACAAGTAGGGCCTTGAAGTAGGACGGTGTATTGATAATGTGATTGGTCTTCCCCTCGGATTTGGCGCAAGGGATACCGAAATGTCGGCGGAGGGCGGTAAAATCGAGGTTTTGGATGTCAGAGTAATGGTAGGGCTGGCAGTTGGTTCTGATTTGAGTGATTTTTTGGACTGGTTTTGGTGGTGTTGGATTTTGTAAAGCGCCATTTGCAACTTAAGTTTCAACTTCGTAGCTGCCAAACCTGCAGTATCGTTCTTGACTGTTTTGGCAGTGTTAGGGGAAGATTCAGTGGAAGACGAAGTACGATAGTCTGAGAAACTGAGGGATTTGGCTGGCGAAACGCGTTTGGAGGTCGATGCAGATGACACTATGGATGAAGAAATGGCAGGGGTTGGAGTAGATGAGGCCACAACAAAGGAAGTGGGTCTCTTTTTGTAGATTGGAGTCAATAATGCTGGAGTGGTGGCCATTGAAGTGGCCGACGAGGCAGTGAGTATAGGAGGAGATCTCTTTCTCTTTCTCGAAGGGGTCGTATCATTGGACGTTGGCTTTGGCTTGGGGGTATTGGAGGTGTTTAAGCACGAGTCTCTGATAGGCGCTAATGCCACTCTGTTTGAAACGGACATTGGTAAAGGTATTATGTTCTTCGTATAAATAACTGGGTGACGAAAAACAGATTGGCTGCCACTTTTACAGTGCAAAATTGGTTGGATATGAATAAATATTTAAAGGCGCGTGCAATAAAAACACCGTCAAAGCACAGGCCAAGGATAGATGCAATTAGCGACAAACGAGACTTAAACAAGACTCAAAAGTGTGACACACCCAGAATAGAAATCGCCAACATTCCTGTCCACTAGCTTAACGGTACAGGTAGCGCTTTCACAAAGAACGTGTTTGTTTGTTTATTTATGTTTCCCGCTATTGCGGGCGCACCGCGATCAAATGAGGCAAGTGCAAAACAAGAGTGCGACCAGAGAGAATGGACACGGCACTATGAGTACCATAAGCAAGGGCCAATGGAGAGGGGACATGTATGTACATGAGGTATGTGTACATATATCCAAGGAAGGCAATTTTGAAAAGGAAAGGTATTTTGAGGAAGTACAAGTTAGAGTTTATTAATAGTAAGTCTTGTTAGAGCTTTAAAAGGTGACAGTAGAGCCCGCGTAGCTACAAAGAGTGTCACTGGAACTCGAAGCAGCTACAAAGAGAGATTCGGCAGGTGGCACTCATTACAATGTGGGCACGACGCACTTACAAAATTCTGGCAGCACGACAAAGAGTTTTTGGGAACGTTGCTCGTATATCGTGCATCGCGCGGAACGCAATAGGCGCAACGCGGATCTGAGCGCGATGAATGTGACGTAGCCTCGCGCGAGAATAAGCGAGATGCGATCTTCGCGGACTGGTCCTGCGTGATGAGCCGACGCGTGATATACGAGGGGGTGACCTATGAGCGTGATGCGCTATAGCGTGATCGGGACTGTTGTCACGCGCATTTTACACGTGCCCATCCATACTAATGACCAAAGATAAGCTGCCCCCTGGATAACACCACCAACCATGCTTAGATCCAAGCTCTCGTCTTTGAGGGAATATCTCACACCCATCGACCACAGCCACAACTTTTCCACCACAGGAGAAATCAGCCCCGAAGAGTTTGTTCAAGCCGGCGACTATCTTGTCTTTAAATTCCCCACATGGCAATGGTCCGGTTGCCCCAAGGCGCTTCAGAAGAGTTTTTTACCTGAAGACAAACAATTTTTGATCACCAAACATGTTCCTAGTTACCAGCGAGCCTCAAACTACCTCAGTGGCGAAGGAGGTATTGATTTCGATGCCAATGTCGATGAGGAGGGGTGGGTGACTTCGAGTGGGCCCGGCCATATTGACAAGTCCGAGTCCAAAAGCGACCATTCCGCCAATGACATTGATGATTTTATCGACAAAAACGCTGAAGATTCAGATGGAGACCACGATGACGACGAATTCGACGATCTCCACATGATCAGTAACGCCAACTCCACTCTCCGTAAATACGACATGTACATCACTTACTCCACCTCCTACAGAGTGCCCAAGATGTACATGGTGGGGTTCAACTCGAGCGGAATTCCTTTGTTGCCCAACCAGATGTTTGACGACATCAATGCTGACTATAAAGATAAAACCGCCACCATCGAATCTCTCCCAGTTGCCTACAACACTACTGCGGTTTCCATACATCCCTGTAAGCATTCGTCAGTGATGAAGGTACTCATGAAGCATTCCAAGTCCAAAGCTGAAGACGGGTCGGATGGAATCAGGGCTGATCAGTATTTGGTGATTTTCCTCAAGTTCATAGCTAGTGTTACTCCGGGAATAGAGTACGACTATACCATGGATGCGTTGTGACACACTGGTTGTGTATAGAAGTAGCATGAGTATAAATAGTGGCAAAGAGTACATTACTGTGGATGAAACACAATAACAGCGATAGCTATTATCAAGTGTTCAAGCTTTCTCTTCGTAAAATTTTTTTTTTGAATATCGCAGCCATGGTTGAATTGATTGCGAAATTTTTAACAATTCTACATATATTAAATAAAACTTCATATCTGAACGATGATAATTGAGAATGCATAACGAATGTATGATGACTATCCCATATCCATAAAGCAAAGAACAAAATTTTCTGGTACTATAAATACTCTAACATTTTAGTCTACTCAGATCTCTACTATTTCATTGTTCCAGCTGTATGATTCTATTCCTCTGCTGATTCTGTATGTTGTCAAGCTATCCAATGAAGCATTATCCTGCGTCAGCTTCATTCTGTAGCGTTTTCCAATCCTGTTAGCAAAAGTTTAAATCGGGTTTTGTTTGCGCATTTCTTCGAGTCGAGCCAAAAAATATTTGACATAAACCTTCTTTGAAGACGCCAGATAGGTAATATTACGAAAATCGCCGAGAAATATACAATTAGAGCTTACATTCGGTAAATCGCTGTAATACTGAAGAAGCATAATGTTTCCGTAGTCCAAGGTCAGTTGAGGTGTTCCGGCTGTTGCACCCAGCCGTGAACTCGCTCATACCAAAAACCTCTAAGAGCCTCTGACAGGTGAGCCGAGAATATACCCATGTAAGTAGGCTATCTAAACTAGCTGTCTAAGCAGGATGCCCAAGTAGGTCATCGCTTCCCACCCAACGCTCTAGTTGTTCTAACAACTTCTCAGACAAGTCTGGCATTGTTCTACAGGCAGCTCGTCACATAGGACTGTCACGTGCTATGCATATCATATTTGACATTGCTATGATAGTATCAACATCGAGAAGATGGCCAATAAGAAGAAGAAAAGCGGGTCCAAGACCAAAAAAGACAATGCAGTTTCCAGTGGAGTGTATGGTGCTGATGAAATCAACAACACCATTGAAATTACCAGCGAAACCACTCCATCCCTGATCGAAGTAACTACTCCTTCTTCACTGACCAAAGTGTTCAAGAAGAGACTTCATGAATCTCGAAGAGTTGTTTTTGTCTTAGGTGCTATGATAGGTCTTTTGATCACGGCAGTCGTGTCAACGTACTCAAACCCCAACCTCAAGACCGAATTCGACCGCCTCGTCAACTTTGATTCCATGAACTTGTTTGATGATTGGAAAGATTGGACCGATGTTATTCCCACCGGTCTTCAATCCATGATGACGGACTTTGATTTTCGTGGCCAGGGAGACCAACTTTCTGGCTCAGCCGAATCGTTCTCTGTAGGTAAAAGAATGGCATTGCTTCACAACTTGACGGCCACCCACAACGTGGTATTGGTGCCAGGAGTCATATCAACTGGAATTGAATCGTGGGGAGTATCTTCTGATGGAGACTGTCCTTCAATTAACCATTTTCGTAAGCGTCTTTGGGGCTCCTTCTATATGCTTAGAACTATGGTGCTCGACAAAGCATGCTGGCTCAAGCATATTATGTTAGACGAAGAAACAGGGCTAGATCCTCCCAACATCAAGCTAAGAGCCGCCCAGGGCTTTGAAGCGGCCGATTTCTTTATGGCAGGATACTGGATTTGGAACAAAATCCTTCAGAACCTTGCTGTTATTGGTTATGGACCCAATAACATGATCAGTGCTGCTTACGATTGGAGATTGGCATATTTGGATTTGGAAAAGCGTGATGGGTACTTTTCCAAGCTCAAACTTCAGATTGAGCTCAACAAGAAGCTTAACCACAATAAGACCATTCTTGTGGGACATTCTATGGGCAGTCAAGTGATCTACTATTTCTTAAAGTGGGCCGAGGCAAGCGGTGAGTATTATGGTAATGGTGGCTCTTCATGGTGTAATGACCACATCGAAGCATTCATAGATATCAGTGGCTCTTCTTTGGGAACTCCTAAAACAATTCCTGCTTTGATTTCGGGAGAAATGAAAGATACCGTTCAGTTGAATGCATTGGCAGTCTACGGATTGGAAAAGTTCTTCAGCAAACGTGAGAGAGTAGACATGCTCCGGTCGTTTGGAGGTGTGGCTTCCATGTTTCCTAAAGGTGGAGACTTGATCTGGGGCAACTTAACCCATGCTCCTGATGATCCCACCAATACTTTGGAAACCAACGGCACCGACGTGGAGCTACCTCAACCTCATAATGAGAGTTTTGGTACTTTCATAAGACACGTTAAGAAATCAAAGGAAGTGGAACCCTTGACAGTTGCCCAAAGTCTAGAAAATTTGATGGCCAAGGGCCCCGCTTGGTTCACCAAAAGAATCAAGGAAAACTACTCGTACGGCATTGCTAAAACTGCCAAAGAGCTTGCTAAAAACAACCAGGACCATCTGAAGTGGTCGAATCCATTGGAGGCTGCTTTGCCAAATGCTCCCGACATGAAAGTCTACTGTTTCTACGGGGTGGGAAAGCCTACTGAAAGAGCATATACATATACCGATGCACCTGAAGGCACGAAACTTGAAATGATAATTGACTCAGAACTGGAAAACCCAGTTTATTTGGGCGATGGTGACGGAACGGTGTCTTTGATGACCCACACTATGTGCCATGAATGGAAGAAACCCGGCTCAAGATTCAATCCCGCTGGATTGCCAGTTACCATTGTCGAGATCAAGGACGAACCAGACAGATTTGATATTAGAGGTGGTGCTAAGACAGCGGACCATGTAGATATTCTTGGTAGTGCCGAGCTTAATGAATTGGTATTGAAGGTTGCATCTGGCAAAGGTGATATGATCGAAGACAGATACGTCAGTAATCTTAAGGAGATCGTGGACAGCTTAGATATCTGATCTACAAGCTAACAAAATGAAGCGTCCTGAGAAAACCAAAATATAAGCACTAATTCAATATATATATTTCTCCATCTTTGCAGCCATCGAGCCGTCATAGATTTTAGTTTTAGCTGCAAAAACGATTCATATCTGTGAATAAGAAGAGCAGAGAATAATACCCTAGATTTGTCTGTTTTGACTTGTACGTAATTCTGATAACAGACTCATTTTTTAAAAATAATTTGCTTCCGAATTGCGACACCTTTTAATATCGATAATATACATTTGTTGATTAGTAGCGACATACCTGTGAAGGATTGTATAATGCTCGATGTCCCTACACAGCTGATTGACCCGGTTTAATGATCCCATACACACCGCCAAGCAAATGACTCGCGTAATGGGCTCTTTAAGATCGTACTAGAACGTCGCGGGCGCGATTGCAACAAGCAAAGCAGCCTCTCAGTTACCAGAGCTAAGAGAGTTGTAAACAGCGCGTTCTAATTGTGGAGCACGCCAGAAAAATCCTCAATTCGCGCTTTCGCGCCAACCCCACTGTTAGTGCAAGGTTCGCGCTATCTTGGCACTACAAATACTACCCTTCGATATTCGCACTGGTCCCGAATACAGCCAAATTTGCCAGTGGCTCTTTACGGCAACTACTACACTCACTAGAATCGTACCGCTCATGTCAAACATTGCCAAGTGGCAACGTGGCAATGCTAAACTGTATTTTCCCTTCATTCTCTTTCCCCACACCTTGGTCCCTCAATACGGGCCCTTAACTTTTAGAGCCTCTCAAACTCTCTCAAGCGGTCCTGCACTTCAATCCACTCTTTCCTCGCGCCTATCTTGGACGAAATTCAACGTCAACACTTCTCAACACTACAACATCATGAGGTACGTAAAGGGATAGATTTACCAAAGAATACACGTCAATCTGTAATTATTTGGCTTGAGTTGACATATGAACTAACGTGAAGCGGAAAATTTGTTAGAGCTTCCAAGTACCGCCATGTCTATGGCCAGGCTGCCAAAAAGGAATTGTGCTACGAAAACTTAAAGATTACCAAAAACGCCTGGGATTCCAACATCATCAGCTCCAACGGTAAGTACTTATCGGTCAATTGGGATGCTTCTGGTGGAGGGGCCTTTGCGGTGATTCCCCTTAATGAAGTCGGCAAGGCTCCGGATCAGGTCCCTTTGTTCAGGGGCCACAAAGGTCCGGTTTTGGATACTTGTTTTGATCCATTCCACTCAGACCAAGTCGTCAGTTGTTCCGACGATGGCAAAATCTGTGTTTGGAAAATCCCACAAGATTATTCTTTCCACAAGTACGTAGATGAAAACGACAACATCAAGGATATCACCGAGCCACACCAGGTTTTGTCGGGCCACACGCGTAAAGTTGGCCATGTCGAATTCCACCCCTGTGCTGCCAATGTCTTGGCTTCTTGCTCTATGGATTATACAGTCAAACTTTGGAACTTGGACACTGGCAAGGACGAAATCACCTTGCAGCACAAGGATTTGGTCACTTCTTTTGCCTTCAACTACAACGGTTCGTTGCTTGCAACAACCTCGAGAGACAAGAAGTTACGTATCTGGGATATCAGGTCTGGTAAAATTATCAGCGAAGGAAATGGCCACACTGGTGCCAAACCTTCTAGAGTAACATGGTTGGGTAACACCGATAGAATTGTCACTACCGGGTTCTCTCGTTTATCTGACCGACAAGTAGGTATCTGGGACATCAAAAACATAGATAAGGGCCCAATTGGCAACTTTTTGGTCATTGATGCTTCTTCCGGCGTTCTTATTCCATTTTACGACGAATCCAACTGTATTTTATATTTGGCTGGCAAAGGTGATGGTAACATCCGTTACTACGAATACGAGAATGACGACTTGCACGAGTTATCGCAGTATTCTTCTACTGATGCCCAAAGAGGTTTCACGGCTGCCCCCAAACACTCAGTCAATCTCAAAGAAAACGAAATCTTGAAGTCTTTTAAGACTGTCAATGACAACTCGGTCGAACCAATTTCGTTTATTGTTCCTAGAAGATCAGAATTATTCCAGCTGGATATTTACCCAGACTGTCCATCTGGCGAGCCAGCACTCACTGCCTCCGACTGGTTTGCAGGCAAGGATGCAAATGGTCCATTATTGATGAATTTGGAAGCTGTTTACGAAGGAAAGGAGCCCTCCATCAAAGAATCAGAGCCTGCAACTATAGTATCTGAACTCAAAGAAGAAAAAAAGAAGGAAGAACAAAAAAAGACAGAAGAGAAGAAGGCATCCAAGCCTGTTGCCGAACCAAAGAAACAACCTGAGCCAGTAAAGGAACCTTCACCTCCAAAGGGCGTAGATGATGTTTTGAAGAATTCGAACAAAGTCAACAACTTGCTTGACAAGGTTAATGATCAATCTGATGATGAAGACTCGAAGCTTAGTGAAGGCAAAGATGCTGATGCCGATTGGGAGGAAGTACAAAAGCCTGAATTACCTAAGGCAGTAAAGTCTGAATCACCAAAGCCTGAAGTTAACCAAGCCACTTTACCAACGGAAAAAGTTCAAACCAAGCCTGAACCAGTGGTGAGGACTGAACCAAAGGAGGATAAGAGTGAAATCAAGTCCGACCTCAAAGAGATCAAGGCTGAAAAATTGGAATCAAAGGAAATCAAACCTGAAACCAAGAGTGAGCCAGAATCTAAACTTAGTTCGCCTGCAAAGGCTACAGCCGGTGCACCTACGTTGAAAGCTACAGTCGAAAAATTGGCGGGTATTGTTTCTCAATTAGAAGGTCAAATCCAAAGCTTGAATGAGTTGGCAGTGCAGAAAGACCAAAAATTAGAGGCTTTAGAAAAGAAGATTGATCAATTGCTATCGAAATAGGATTGCTGTAAACATATATAAAATAGACATGTCTTAGTGAATATCGTAAAACTTTTTGAATATGAATGCGATAAGATTTTTGGCGTTGAAAACAACCATGTCATCAAACATCTTGATTTTTTCAGTATTCTCGTATTGGTAGTTGAGCAATTGGTCCAAGCTAATGTTGTTGAATGCACCGGGGACATTCACCGAACCATTGGCAGCTTCTATTACAAAATGTCCGACCTTGTGACAACTGAACATCAAGTCTAATTTGGAGCTAGAGCCAAAGCCAAGACCTCCAAAGTCAATTATAATATCTTGATCCATCAACTTTTTTGCCGAGTATTTGTACGATCCAAACTTTGGCAATCTATTACGTTTTTTAAGTTCTCGATGATAGAAGTATTGCTTACTGAATACTGGAATGATGCTGAAGATCTTTTTATCTTTTGGTTTCAGTTGCAACTGAGCTAAGATTGTTTCAATATGATTATTATAATCTGCAAGTTGTTTCTTCAAGAATTTCTGCTTGTCGATTAATTTCTCGATTGTTTTCATTGAGATGTCCAACTGTGACTTTCTGCTTGATCTCTGACTATCCTTGGTCTTGATATCAACTGCAATTTGATTGAGAATGTCCTGGTATGAGTTATTACGGGTTACATAGCCCATTGTCTCTAGATTTATGATTAGGTTTAATGTCATTTTCTTTAATTCGTGATATGTTATAAGCGACAAGTCTCCCAATGAAGTACGGTAATATGGTCTTTTCTTACGATTGATAGTGGAGTTCTCCACCTCCTTCTTTTCACCATGAACCATGTTTGCAAATTTGGTTTCATGTTCTTTGGTAATACCGGATATAAGAAGCTCAAGTAGGTTTTCTCCCTCCTGGATCCTAATAATATACAATATGCATCTCTTTACTTGAGTAATCAACGATCTATACTTTGAATCTGCTAACGAATCCTCTTTAGTGGTTGGATTGAGGTTAAGTGTCAAATTACCGAAATCGGTCAAGGCAACATAGTCATCGATCGAGTTCAAAGTCTCATTAAGCTTGCTTATTATCATAAATAATTGATCGTCGGAGCTAGGAGCCAAAATATCAATTTTATCACTAACAAATTTTTCGATTTGAATCATTTTACTGACATTCATGGACAACTTAGGACGGTTGTGATTGATAATATCATTATAGTCATTCATACCATACTCTTTATCAATACTGTCAACATTGATAAGTCTCACAATAATCAGTTTGGTCGTATCAATGGACCCAGTCACATAATCATTCAACGGTTTGAGAAAGTTATCACTGAATGGCTTGAGGGAAAATAATTGCAATAAAGTCCTGCTCAAAGACTTCAAATTTTGACTACATCTCAATGAGTTCACAATTGTTGGATTGAAAGGGTCTTTGATCAAGTACCCGTAGTTTTCAGGATATTGGAGCACACTGGAAATATAGTGCTTTATGAAAATTACACCCGCTACTGCCAAATGCTGCTGATCAGTCTTGTTGGGAAATTGAAGCTTGGACACTTTATATGCTTCTGAACAAATGATTCTGACATGTAAAGGTATTTTGTCGACCGAGTTGATGAGAAGGCTCAAGAAATCCGAAGATAATTCACGAAGATTCATCAAATTCTGGATGAACTGATTCGAAACCTGCGAATCTTTAATAGCTGCTTGCGGAGTGATATCGGTAACATCTTTGGTCGTGAACCCATTAACTTTGAGTTCAAGAGAAGACAACTCTTTGTAGATTTCACAAGGATCCGATTCAAAGTTCAACTCATCGTTCTCAATAATATGATTAATTACTGGTCCCACAACCGCCTTCAAGTGTTGTCTTTGGAAAGTGTGATTGTTAATACTCAAGAAGAAGTCAATCCAGTAACAAGATTGCGACTTTGTGATATCTGAGAGCAAGTGACAATTTTGTTCAGCATCGTTCTTCATCAATTCGAGAATAAACTTTACAAAGAAATACTCCTCACGAGCATGCTCTTTTATCAGGGTGTTGGCTATTGGGAAGATCAGAAGTATAAAGCTTTGAAGGTCTTTCTCGATGATCTCGAGCTTTTGCTCTGCCAAAGCCTTGTAAAGTCTTACAAAATAGACGGGCTTTGTCTGAAGAAAGTAGAACATCGTCTGGTAATATTCTATTCTTGCCCTTGAAGTTTTATTGAGTCTTTCCAAATTCTGAGATTTATGGCCCTGTTGAGGCGATACTTTTTTCTTGTTCTTGATAAAGTCTTCGATAGTAATCTTGTTCTTATCTAAAAGACTCAATTTGACATCCAAACTTTCGATCTGGTTCTCCAAGTCTTCATTGATTTTGGAGTTATCGATGATTTGGTTTTTCAAGTCAGACAAGTCTAATTCTTCTTGGTAATCTTTGTCGTTGTCGGTCAAGAGATATGCAAACCTTGATATGGTGGCCAAATTAGGATTTCTCAGGCTGATTAATGAGCGGTACGCCTGCTGAGTGAATCTGCTTCTGAGTATAGCCTGTGCCTTTATCACCTGGTCTATGTTATAATGGTAGTAGATGATCATTTCCCTGTACTTATAACGAGTTCTAGTACCTCTGAGGATGGCCTGGAACTCAATGAGTTGGTCTATTTGTGTGTACATATGATCAAGCATGATTTCCTTTTGGAATCTTTGAAGCACCCCTCTGAAAATCGACTGGATGGGTACGATACAGCGACTTTCATAGTGTTCCAACGCAAACTTCTTGTGTTGAACCGAGCGTCTCACATTGTTACCTCTGGTCTTAGCATACAATTTGTTGAGAGCCTGGTCTTCATAGAGCAAAGTAAGTAGCACATTGTTACACAATTTGGATCTGGAAAGCCCACCTCTGGCGATACTCTGAAGCTCTTTGAGGGGCACAAGATTGGCAACCACTGCTATACGTTTTTCAGTGACCGAGTGTCTTACATGGTTTCCACGAATGATAGATTGGAAATCAATGATGTAGTGGTTCTCATTGAGCTGGCCAATCGAGCGGGTTGATTTCTTGGCCATGTACCCTCTGCATATAGCTTGGAATTCGATGGTAGAATCTTCAATAAGGTCCAAGTGCGGAAGCACTACGTGCGAGTAGATATAGATACGATTACGGCGAATAATCGATTGGAGTTCAGTTATCTGAGGAGTTTGTCCAAATAAAGCGAATCTTGTTTCATTGACGTAGTTTCTGACTCTGTGTGCTCGAAGAAAGCTCTGGAACCTGACTAGATTGCTTGAGTCAGAATCATTAATGCTGATTGTGGTGTGTCTTACGGCAAGTTTCGACCTTATAAGCGATTGCAACTGAACTACCTCGTGCTTGTAGTATAACAATTCGTCACGGTGTTTGTGGACAGTTCTTCTTCTCGAGAGATTGCCTCTGACTATGCAGATGAAATAAGACAACTCGTCAGAAAACGACTTTAACATGATCTTGTTAACAAACATTTTATAACGGAAAATTGCTCCTCGAGAAAGTGACTGAAGCTTGATGATATTGGCAGTGTGGTCATCGATTTCAGGTACATCGTAAGATTGTTTCGGAGACGATCTGGCCGAAGTAAATTCCTCCTCATCAAATGTATATGAAGGTGCTACGGCCTCAAAAAGACGAGACGAAACCGTGCTTGTGCCCACACTGGATTTAAAGGATTCTGTGTTGAGAGCCACTCTGAACGGATTGATTTCGTCGGTCTGAATGGCACTTTCGAAAAACACCTTTGTAGCTTGCTTACGTGGAACTCCTGTTTCTTGCACAGGCTCAGGCTGTGATTGTTTTGCAAACGATTTCTGGGGCGAATCGCCAACCATTTTGTTCATATAGGTGCTCTCATTGGAGGAGCCGGTATCGGCACTGGAGAAGTTGGGCAAGCCAGATCCCACCAAAGATCTGTTTGCGGTTCTTATATCGTCTTCCGAGAAGTCGGCAGTTCCAACACAGCTTTCAAGTCGGGGGTAGCCTGATTGGGACTTGTTGAGCATATAAGTCATGGCATGAAGACAGAACCAGACTTTGGGCACGTTTTTGGCATCATACAAGTCAGTGAGCTCGAAACGAAACAAATCGGGCACGTTCATGTAGTCAAGAAGACCGAAAAAGCGGTTGATGTTCTCGGTATGTCTGAACTGAAGCTTGGAGTCGTTCAAGAAGACGTTTCTTCTTGTGGGCAAAATAACATTGGCCAATTTGGCCAAAAGAATTCCGTTTCTAATATACGAGATCAATTGAACCGGTTCCTGGTCGATTTGCTCCTCCAATACCTCCTCCAACCATGCCTTGATGGCTTGTATTCTACACAAGTATTCGTATCCTGGCGAGTCTTTGGAGGTGCTGTTGCTTGGGGATTGGAGGAATGGACGAGATGGACTGGAGGCATCTATAGTTTGCTTCAATGGTGTCAAAGACTTGTTATCTCTGGAAGGTGTCTTGTAGGTCGACGGAGCGAGGCCATTTTGGTCTTTGGCAGGGCTTAAGGCGTTCCTGTAATTTGCCTTGGCCCAGCTAGGCAGATCATCCTCGTTATTGTTGGTGAGATCAGGACGGTTTTCCAACCGGCCTTGGGATTTTGAGGTTGTTTTTGAAGGAGTTTTGGCGTCGTCAAATGTCTTAGTGGGTCTCTTTACGGGCGAGCCACCACGGCTGCTGGAGGACGATTTCGACAGCGGGGTCTTGAAGGAAGACACAGTAACCGAAGGAGACTCGAATCTCGTTCTTAAAAGTGCTGTTTTTGAAGGACTGGTGGGTGTGGTTGTGATGCTGAGTTGCTTTGCAAGAGCGTCCAAATCCTCGTCTTTTCGAGCATTGTATTTCTGCGAGGGCTGAAGAGGCACTCTCACGGGAGTGTCGTCGTTGATTGACTCAAGATACCGCAAGGCTATCTTGTTTCTACTGGGAGACGCCATTGGTGTTTACAAAGAAAAGGAGTTGTGGATGTTTTTGTCTTTGGCTGAGAGGTGATTGAGGCGCTGCCTAATCGGGACGTAAACAAACAAAGATCTCATCGGATGATAAGAATGGAAACTAGTATGGGGAACAGTATAAGAGTAGAGATTAGAACAAGAGTATAAATAGAATACTAGAAGGTATATGGTATCGGCAGGTTAAAAAGTACTATATCACATTAGTATAGATGATAGGTTCCACAGAGTGGTAGTCAGAGTGGTGTGTTTGTTGTGGGTCGCGATTTGTCTAATGCGTTGCGCATGTAGCGGCAAGGAATGACACCAACCGACGACCGAATGGGCAACGTGAAACTTACACTGTAAAAGAAGACATTACACGTCTATTGTATACTATATGGTGAGTGACTTCAGGCTGTTATAAGGCTGTGTGGTTTGTCGACTCCTACTCACTACGAATCAGTTCTTGAGGGTCTTTTTTGATCGCTCGCTTATTTCGTCTAATTGAACTACGTGCTGTATAGTGTATGGATTTTTAGTGTCCAGAGTACAATTTCGTTAACGCTTTTTACGTAACGCATCGTTCATTGTGCAAGTGATCTGTGATAGTAACTCTACCGTAAAGAAATCACTTTACCAATAGTGCTAGCATGACGTCTCATGCTAAAGAAGTGAGCCACACTGGCGAACCATAGCCACGAGTTTATTACCTTATAGTTGAAGTTTATTGTCTTTTATACAAAGGCTGGTTTGCACTAGCTCATTCCATCTGGGGGCCGTATAGGGTGTTCTAATTCATACCGTGTAGCACTCAGGACCTGCTTCGGCTAAATCTGAGCCAGCGCAAGTCTCTATCAAGAGCTCCAATACGCATTTCTTCTAGGGTATTTCCTGTAGTTACCTGCTGCCATGAGATTGTTTGTTGAGAGTGTTTGCTGAGGGTGATTCGAAAGTGATGATTTAAAGCAATTTCACTTATTTTCGTTTTGTTGTCTCTTGTACGCTTGCTCCAAAAACTCAATGGTCTCATCATACTGGTCCAATTCAGCCTTTCTTTCCGGTATCCCTTGCTTTAGTTCATTCAACATTATTAAATGCGCTTCGTAGTCTTTCGAAACACCGTCCAAATTCGGTATATGTGGCTCCTCATCGCTTTCGACGTCGCCCTCTAAGCCTGCTAGAATAGACGAAACTTGTCGATCTGTGCCTTTCACTAGCTCATTATATGCTTCTTGCGCCTTGGACGGCAACTCTCGACGTAGCTCGGTGAGTTGTACGGTTTCGTGCTCCACTTGCTGGAGAATCTCTCTTAGTCTACTGTTGATGGCCAAGTCAAATGGCTCAACTTTTTCTTTACGTTTCAACGAAAGTAGTTCCAGAACTTGGTGGCTTTCGTCCATCACTGTGCCGTCCACAGTTAGCCCATACTTGGCGTACTCGAACGCGCCCATTAGATACTCATCCAAGGCCGCTGCCACCTGGGTCTTGAGTGGGTCTTTGTTGGATGTGGGAAGATGCAAATCGAGTTTTGCCGTCGTCAGCTGAAGTATCTGTGCATACACATGCCGCAAGTCTTGCTTGGAAAGCGCAATGCGCTCGTAGTTGTCGCCCATCGTGCCGTGTGTGGAAAGTAAGACACTTCCTGTTTGTTTGGGTATATCTCCAGTCACGTGAATACAAGCTCAATCGCACCGCTCGACATAAAATGTCGATACGCCCAATTGACCACCAACTAACGGCGATGTCAGTCTTAGGGGAAGAATATACGCCGGCTTTTGCGCCTTTTCTAGGTTTTGCAGGCTGTGCTGCTGCCATGATCTTATCTTGTGCTGGTGCAGCCATTGGAACCGCCAAGTCTGGTATAGGAATCGCTGGTATCGGTACCTACAAACCAGAGCTTATCATGAAGTCACTCATTCCGGTGGTCATGTCGGGTATTTTATCGGTCTACGGGCTTGTGGTCTCGGTTTTGATTGCTGGTGACTTGGGTCCTGCGCAAGACTATACACTTTTCAACGGGTTTATGCACTTGGCCTGTGGTTTGGCTGTTGGTTTTGCTTGCTTGTCTTCGGGCTATGCCATTGGTATAGTGGGAGACGAAGGAGTGCGTCAATTCATGCACCAGCCACGGTTGTTTGTGGGAATAGTGTTGATTTTGATTTTTGCCGAAGTCTTGGGCTTGTACGGCATGATCATTGCATTGATTTTGAACACCAAGGGCAGTGATTAAAGCTCTTTACATATTATACATTCACTAATACATGTTTTGAATACACATGATATATATTTTACATTCAACTTTTCTAAACTGTTTCTAAACTGTTTCTTCTTTAATCAGTTTCCATCTTATCTTCACCCTCGCCAATGTTCACTTTGCCGTTGTCATCAATAAACTGTCCTGAAAACTCTTGTAAGTACTGGACCGAACGGTCGGAATCCAAGAACAACATGTAGGCTCTCTTGATATCGGGCAAATCAACAGTATTGCTTCTTCTTTTCAAGGCAATTTGCTGTGATACCGAAATCAAGTTGGAGGCGTATCTTAAGCTTGTTTCCTGGCCGATCTTGGTCAAAAGCGCCAAGGCATCGTTGGACAATTCCACTTCCTCCTCACTGGCTCTGATGGAAAGAATGGTTCTAATTTCGTCCTGGTTGTACGAAGATGTGTGGATGATAATTGATCTGTCCAATAAATCAACGGGCAATCCGTGAGGCGACTTGTAGTTGGTGCCTCTGGTTTTGGAGATACCTCTGTTGGTGGCCATAATCACAATAGGAGCAAAGTCGTCTTCCAAAGCTCTATTTATGAAAGAGAAGCACTCGATATCCAACATGTGGACCTCGTCAATAAACAATACACCCGGAATAATCTCGGCCTTGCCTTCTTCTTTCCATTCAGCCACCTTGGTGTTGATTTGGTCTCTGACTTCAGATCTGATTTCACCAGTGTCTCCTGAAAACAAAGCAAGGAATCCTTGCTGTCTCGAATTTATAACGTCAATCTCGTGCAACGAAACGGTGTGGACGGCTTCCTTTCTCTTTTGTAACTCTCCTTCTGGACACTGGACAAACTTAGTTTCTGGGCCCATGGCATCGTAATCTCTTGCTCTGGTGAAAGACTTACCAAGCTTGGTAATCTTTCCGCTGGCTTTGTCGATGGAAATAACGTCACCAGCCAATACTTTTTCTTTGGTCAAACCTTCGATCATCTTGTTGCCCAACTCATAAATGGTTTCCATATCGGTGGTTTTGATAGTAAGCTTACCTTGCTTGTGACCTCCGGTGATGGATCTGTCGATTTGGATCTCAACAACCTCACCTTCAATGATTTCTGTCTCTTCTTTGATTCTAATTCCAATGGACTTTCTAAACACTTGAGTCAATGCTTCTGTCTTGGATATTTCCAAGCTGAAGATCTCAGAACCAGCAATTGCTGTGAATGGGACCTCGGATCCCAAGTTTTGTGATAATCCCATGGCAATAGCAGTTTTACCTGTGGATGGTGGACCGGCTATCAAGACAGCTCTTCCAGCAATCTTTCCGGCCTGAATCATCTTGAGAATGACCCCAGCAGCTTTTCTGGCCTGGATTTGTCCAACCATTCCTTGGCCGGATCCCTTGGGCTTCAAGTTTTCATCAAGTCCCAAACCTGAAATATGGGAATGGGCAGCGATTAATGACAATCCATTAAGATTTTTGGACTCCACTTTGGTAGAAATCGTAGTCTAAATGTTAGTATGCATCTCCGCAATATTGCTGTTGTACAGCAATTTCTTTGTGTCGTTACTTACCATGTTTACCGTGTGGTGTGTGTATCTTCAGTTAGAAGCTGTTGCCTTTGAGATGTTTGAAAAAATCAACGGTCACGTGAATCACACAGAAATCAAGAGGCTTGAGACCAGTGTTACGACATTGTGTTGACGGGCAGGAAGAGGGAGTGAGCGACACTCGCTATTGCATCAAGGCCAGTTTTACTAGACTAGTGACTGTTATTAGGCTATGTTGGTATTACCCATTATCTTTCCTTGACTCTTTTGCAGCTGTAGTATCGCAAATTTCAGTCTCATTTCTCTCTATGGGAGCTCAATGCGAAATCGTCACCCACACCAGACTCTCATTACCAGCTATTGCTCCTTTTCGGCCATTACTACGTTCTGCTAATATCTATGCTTATGCCTCGCATTTTGCTTCTATTTCTACCGAAACCTAGCTACTGAACTATTTGCAGTCATTGCTCTTTGATTTGTGTATAAAACAAGAATGTTCCCCTTCGTGATGCAATCGCATTTTCTAACTGTACCTCCTTTACTGTATTTCAAGGACTTGCGTAGCTCATATCGACATAATTGAGTAGTGGTTGTTATTTAGCTCAGCACTACATTAAACAGTGAAAAGGGTTCACAATTGTCTCTGAAAATGTTGATTCTCTAAATAATCTATATTAATTTGCTTTAAATATCATTAAACAATGGCCCTTTTCTTATAACTTCGAGTCATTCAACAAAGAGCCTTCTTCGTACAATCTGTCGAGTTCTTTCTTGAAGTGTTTGACCACGAATGGTCTCTTTGCCTTCAAGGTTGGGGTCAAGAGATTCTTTTCCAAAGTCAATGGTTCGACTTCAATATAGATGTTGTGAAGCTTTTCGAAACCTTGCAACGAACCCTTGATGTTATTGGTCAAGTACTTCAAAAGAACTTTTCTGTTCTCAATTTTGTTCAACTCTCTCAAGACATCTTCATCACTACCGAGAGACTTCTTTGGAATCTTGAGTCTGTCAGTCAAGAAGGTGGTGGCGGCAGGAATATCAACGCCCAAAATACCAACCAAAAAGTTCTTGTTGGAGTCACCATGAGCGTAAACTTGAGACAAAATAGGATTGGCTGACAAGTACATACTTTCAACCTTGTCTGGGGTGACATATTCACCTTGACTCAACTTGAAAAAGTTCTTGACACGGTCAATGATTCTGATGTGACCTTTTTCGGCCGTGATCTGAGCAACATCACCAGTATGAAACCATCCGTCTTCATCAACCGCTTTCTTTGTTTCTTCTTCATTCTTAAAGTATCCCGAGAATAATTGGGGTCCTCTCACCAATAGTTCACCTCTTGGACCACCTTCATCTTCAAGTCCGTAGTTCATGTCTGGAAGAGCCTTGACCCTAATTTCAACATAAGGGTTGGGAGGACCACAAGTATTTGGCACGGCCTCGTGTCCACCAGTGATCGAGAAACCCGCGAAGGTTTCGGTCAAACCGTAACCTTGGGCAATACCCACATTCAATGCGGACTTCAAAAATACAATAGTAGATAATTGAATTGGAGCCGATCCCGTAACCATAAGCTCGACGTTGTCAAGACCCAACAATTTACGGAATTTCGTCAAAAGTATATCGTAAATGAGGTGGGCACCGGGGTCTCCACCATTTCTGGCCTGGAGTTCTTGCTTGGTAGCAAAGACTCTGCCAAATATGGCTTTTTTGATGGCGGAGTTGGAGTCGACGGTTCCCGCTTTAAGAGCTGCTTCGAATTTGGCATACACTCTTGGAACATTGCAGAAAACCTGTGGCTTTACAATTTTCAAATCTTCAATTAAAGTCAAGGGCGAGCCGAACAACTTGGGGAATGCGATCGTGCCTCCTCCAATCAAAGTACCCCAAGACATCTGCCTTTCATAAATATGGGCCAAAGGCAAGAAACAAAAACTTTTTTTGGAGTCTCCTTCATTGGCCAGCACCACCATTCCAATACCAGCAGCAGCCGAGCGGTGTGTCAACATAACACCCTTTGGATTGGAGCCTGTGGTTCCTGAGGTGAAACTAATGGTATAAAGAGTCTCTGGGCTTGGCAACATGGGCTCAACAGGGAAGATCTCACCGATTTTGATCACCTGGTTCAAGTCTACGACCACAATCCCGTGGGCCTTGGCCTTTTCTACCAAATGCTTGTCCTTGGCAAACAAAGGATCAAACGAAATTACCAAGATAAGTTGGCCCAATTCCTTAGGGTTGGCAGCCTTCAAGTCAATGAGACCATTGACTTTGTCTTTGGAGGCAGCAACGACAGGAGAGTCGGTCAATTCCAAAATATACTCAGAAGCTTGTGCTCCCAAGGTCTCATATAAGGCGGTGTTGGTGATGGAATATGAAGCACAGGCGAAATCGGTAAGTATCCATTCGTATCTGTTGGCAGAAAATATGGACAAGATAAAAGATTGGTTGTCAGGATTGTAGTTCTTGTAGTTTGAATGGTGTGAATCGATTTTGGCATGACTTTGGTGTTTGGCAGAATCCTTGAAAGGATTGGATCCCAAGAGGTACAACAAACCGGAACCATACGAGGTCTTGAGTTTGTCTACCTCGCTATAGGTAAGGTAAGTCAATTCGTTGGCCGATTCACCGGTATCGTAGTCGTACTTTCTGTAACCAAAGGCATTTGCATTAGGGGTGTATTCCACCGAAGCCTGGAAAACTTCAGGCACCGTGGTGACAGTAGGAAGAACGGCAGATTTTAAGCCTGCAGGACACGCAGCCGATCTGTAAATGTCAGAATAGTCTTTGGTAGCGGTGCCAGAGATGGCCACGGCCGTTTCTCTCAACTCCTCAGGAAGTGGCATGTACTTCTTGATGACATCTCTGGATTTGAGATTTGGAGAACTAACAAGAAGATACGGAGAGTCCGCTGGGGCGTACCCTTCATAAGCAGAACTCATATTTCGGTTTATATGTGAGAATAGATTTTAGACTTTTCTTGACAGATGCAGGCGCTTTATATAAAATGGTTGAGATTTCGGCTGCATTAGCGGTTGCGAAGTTTATAGTGTGAAGTGGGGCACAACTGGTTTAGGGTGATCGGAGAGGCGGCGGCACAGCTGTAATGCGGTTAATTAGTACTGCAAGCGGTTTTAAGGGGACAGCGTGTCGTTTTTGCTTCAGCCGAGACCTATGCGATATAACAACTGTACCATCCCACCCATCAGTTGACCCATAGCGACTGAAAGATCAACCGTATAAATCACATGTGATAAGGTGCTGCGCGCATTCCTGCGGAGTTGTCCATTTCGGTCGCGGAGAAGCCGAACTGCCGAATTACCTCGGTTTTTTTTCGGTACATCGATTTGGTTTCGGTTATGTAATTCAACCAAACTACCGCGGATTGTGGGGTTACTCGGTTAAGAGCAGAGGTGAGTAGGCGAAGATCGTAACATTGTGCGTATACATACGGGCAGGGCCTACTTATCTGCATCATACTATACTTCTATATATTTATCCCTCATACTTGAATTTCTATTTTTCTCACTGCGGTTTACCGATAAACGTTTTCAACAAGTTTGGCACATCGTACTTGCCCATGATGAGCTCTACGATCTCTATTTTCTCACTGTCTGCGCCAGGTTGCTGGACCCTGAACGTGTCCAACTCGTCGTCGTTGTGCAACTTGATGCTTCTGTGCACCTTCTCTTGAGGGTCTCCCATCACTTTGAGCATGTCGGTCCATTGCCAAAAACCTACAATGTCATTATACGAGCGATCAGGTCCCTTGATAAACCGTTCGATGGTGTATCCGTCATTGTTGAGCAAGAAAAACTTGGGCTTAACAGGAAGGATGTCGGCGTATCTGACCAAGGTTGAGAGATCTTGGATCACCATCTGGGCCGACCCATCTCCTTCAAATGCAATGATCCTGCGATTTGATTGTCCCAAGTCATTGACGGCGAAGGTCACCCCTACGGTGGCAGGCAAGGCGTGGCCGATAGATGCGTAAAACTGCTGCGAAATAAACTGCACTCCCGGCGGAAATTTCACCTCAGGAATTCCAAATAATAGCGCGCACGTTTCCACCACAATAATGTCATTTGGCTGCAAATAGTTGCTTATGAAATCAAGCACTTTCGTCTGGGTGATGAAATTGTCGTTATTTTGGTACGCGGTTACAGTTGGCTCGTACTTGTAGCCCACATTGACTGGGAGAGGTTGGTGAGCATAGCGGGCAGGGTCGAATTGCGATGCAAGGCGATCCACCACATCTTCCAAAGTGAATAAGCGAGACTCGCCGTCTCTTGCGTGGAAGTACTGACCGTTTACCAAAATGTAGTCGTGGTTGATCTCGACGTAGCTTGCAATATTGGTGAGATCGGCGGTGTAGTTGGCGGTGTTGGTTTCCATGTTCACATGACCAAATATAAAGAGACTGTCTGTTAATTTTTCAATTTCGTGCTGGACGCGTGCCGAAGACGATACTTTTCCGTAGTACACACCGACATAGTTGGGCAAGGACTCGTTGAAGTTACGCGCCATATTGGTGCTGAACAACCTGAGAAATTGATGGCTTGGATCAAACTGCCTGACCAACAGCAATAGTTTGTCCTGCAAATTGAACCGTGTTACCATCAAGTCCGACATCACCGACGGAGCCTTGGACTTGTACAACACATCCAAGATGGCGTCGCACGCCTGGTGAAGCACGCGTGAGTCACTGCCATTTAGTTCAAACACACTTGGGCTGAAGTTGCGCAAGCGCGCAGTGCTGACCATGAGATCGGGCACATCCTTGGGAACAAACAAGTAGCCTGGGCGCGACGACTGTAGGATGGTGCGCAAAACGTGATCGATCTGATCCAAGGCATGGTCGTCGCCTGATTCCAACGTCTCTTGCACGACACAAAAGTCTTTGCAGGCATCCATGTAGACGTTGTGGTTGGGAGGAAGCAATTGGTTTTTGTTCTGAACCAAATGGTGGTAATTGAGCACCGGAAGTGACAGGTCCTGCGCGTACTCTCTTTGCTGGCGAGAACTGGTGCCGACGATGTGTAGGATGGGAACAAATTCACTGAACGAAGACGCAATACCGTTGAGGGCACTAAGTTCCCCCACACCGAAGGTGGTCAACAACACGCCCAAGCCCTCAATGGCTCGAGAGTACCCATTTACGGCATATGCAGCATTGAGCTCGTTGCAAAATCCAACAAAATTAAGTTGTCTTTGCGACTTGACCGAATCAGCGTACAAATGCTCGAGAAGATTCAAGCTGAAGTCCCCGGCAATACCGAAGACAGAACGCAAGCGGGTGTTTGCTTGTGATATTCGGAGAAAGAGGTACTCGCCTAGCGGGATCTGGTCGGGTATGTTTAGCTTCTGCTGTATAGAGGGTGTCATCTTGCTGACACTGGTGTAGGCGCAATTTGATCCGGATCAAGCTTCTTTTTTATACATGAGACTCGAGCAGTATTTTCTTAGTGCCGTGGGACACACTTTTGCGCGATTCGAAAAATAGTTGCAGGAAGGCGGGGGGGGGGGGATGAACCCTCATTCCATGTAGACACCCTTAGGGAAGTATGCACATCAGCCCTGTCTAGATCAGAATCAAATCTTTCTATTAATTTTTGAGTTTTACTAAACGCTAAATTTTTTTTCACAGTCCACTTATTTCCACCAATTATTTCACATGTAGCGCTCGCACGGCTCAACTTGCAGAACAGTATGGCACGTTGCCAATGTTCAATATCGCAGAGTTTTACAGAAGTATAAGGCAAAGGTTTGGGTTGCTGGGTTGCTGGGTAGAATAGACAACCCGCAAAATCTGCGCCTCGATCTGTTTTGCCCGAGTATGTGGCTTTTGACTCTACCACGATTCGGACTAGCTGTTTTTAGAAACCTGCCAAATCTGACGTTACACCTTCCCTCAAGTCCCCCTCTGCTATTTCATGCACTCTCCGTAAAGCATTATGCGCGTCGTCCAAAACGGTGTAGTGCGGATTCTTGCTTTTGCTGGGCCAGTCGAAGTCGTCCACTTGAAACGAGTGGTTATGGATCGTGCCGATTTTCAAACCTCGACAGTTTTCCGTTATTATCGTATTGCTACTACCTATCTGATGCAACAATATTGTTGTATTGCGAGCGTTGTGTAGTCTGAGCTGGTGACACCGTACAACGACGGTTGTGTGCGCTAGATCGTGCGCGAATATGGGCCCGGAGCATTCCAAGACAAAAACACTGTTGCTGCTGCCCTTGAGGTGTATAGATGCCGGGATCGCATTACTCTCTGTTCGCACGACGCACCGCACGGTATTGGTCACTAGCACATGACTACCTGCCCCACCGTGGAGCGTCAATTTGGTGTCCTGAAGGTTGCCGTAACTGCTGGTTTTGTCGCTATGCGCATCAGCCGGTTTGGTTTCTTCAACTTTTCGCGAGGCCTCGTGAATTCTATTGCGTGCCACAGCGGGCCGGACGGGCTCTCCTTCGAATTCAAACTTACGGGTATCCAACTGTGCTAGCTTCAAGTCGGCTACCCTAAAAAGCGACTCGAGGTTGTTGCCCAAACGCTTGCGCTCAAACCCAGGCAATTCCTCCATTTGTCCTTCTACCATCCGGTTCAAGCTTACTACCTGAGCTCTCACCGCTACCACGTCATTCTTATCGTCACACTCGATTATTTTTTGATATAACTCTATTTGTTAGTGTTGAACGTTACCCTTATCCTTTCTACAAACCTTTACTCTGCTCGTGAATCTGTTCTAGCTCCATCATTACTGTAAAACTACTATCTTCGTATCTACCATCTACTCTGTCTCGTGTATACTTTCTGCTGCCGCGCACGACTTAACTCTCAATCCTTTGGATCTAGTCCAATATACCTTATATTTGGGCCGATCGGATACACATATGAAAAGCTAGTATTTGATTTTTTACTATAACATGAACAAGCTATTAGATAATAAGTTTGCGCAAGACTAATTGTTGATTTCAGCACTTTATGGTATACCGATGCAAAAAGATATATATTGATGATTATTTTTTGATATCTCGACATATAAGACCAGAATAGCCAATGCTTATAAAAATCTACTAGTCTATTTGGGTACTAACATAACACGTTGCAATACCGGGTAATCCAAACTGTCTACATCTAAATTATAATTGTAATTGTAATTAAGTAATCGTCATAGAGCCGTTTGAACAATTGCCCTGTTGCCATTCTTACTCAAGAGTCTAGTTTCTGCTGTAGAGGTATAGTTTAACTTTTAATGCCTTTATTCAGCGTGTCTGATTTCTACTTTTTATACAATAGAGTCTGATTATCTTATGCCTTTCTTATCCGGGTTCTTCCGACCAATTGGTCAGTGACGTCCCGAAGTCTGCTCCAATGCACAACCTTGGGCATTCTATTATCCAAGTTGGTCTCAAAGTCATATAATCTTCTGATGGAAGTGAACCTCAAATGCGACGATTTGACTCCCAATACAGCGGCTGTAGCCTGCACTGATCTGTCGTCAAGAGGGAAGTCAAGAGAGTACTTGTGGTCGGCCAATTTGTCGCAATTGTCTTCGATAAACTGGACTGCTTTGACAGCAAACCTCGATGCTCTGGTTCTGTCGATTGGCGATGGCAAGGCTCCCTGTTGGACATGTCCAGGAACGGCAGTCTTGGTATCGAAAGTACCGCCAGCTTCGTACTTGATGATATCGGCCAATACTTTCGTGGTTAACACTTTAGATGCATTGGTGGACTTGATGATCAACTTACCAGACTTGCATTTGCCCTTGTCTGTAGCAAACGACTCCTTAAGAGAGCTGATATCCATCTCCAATTGATCCAAAGAAATACCTTCTTCGGGAACATACGACGCTTGAGCGCCACAGATCAACGAGGTAAATGTAGCAATGTATCCCGAGTTACCACCCTGGACTTCAATCACAAACGCACGGTCTCTGGTGGCAGAGGCTGATTGCTTGACAATATCACAGTACTCCATGATTGAATTCAAGCATGTATCGGAACCCAACGAGTATTCTGTTCCCGGAACGTTGTTAGAAATGGTGGCAGGAATAAGAACCATTGGTATTCTGAAGGCAGGATACATTGATCTTGCTCTTTCCAACTGTTCCAATGACACAAATGCCTCGAAACCTCCTACAAGAATTAAACCGTCAAACTGATACTTTTCAAAGTAGTGGGCAATCATACCCATGTCGGTTTGCTGAGGGGTCTGTCTGTTGGTACCGATTTCCGAGCCACCAATCGAGTTCCAGCCTTCGATATCGAGCCAGTTGATTGATCTAACCGACTCGTGTCTTGCCAATCCGCTGAATCCATTGTGGATAGCGTATGGAACATGTCCCCGGGACATACAGTAGGTGGCCATCGAGTACACAGCACTGTTCATACCACCAGCAGGAGCCCCTACGTTGATAATGGCGATCTTCTTTCTTTTTTCAACCGGCAATGTAGGTTCGTCGTGGTTGGCAGAGTTTATAGCCATGTAGTTAGCCAAGTGTTCACTGAACTCGGAGTCTCTAAGCGCCATGGCTTTTTTGAATTCACGGTTTTCAATAGCAGTGCTGACCGATTTAGTGATTTTGACGGCTTCCACAAGAGGTTTGCGGACCAATTTGTTTTCTACGATGGCAATTAATGGCGAAGGGGTTTCTGGAGTACAGTCCAACACAGCTTTAACTGCTTCCACACCTTGAAGAGTAGCCAAAGTACGGTCAAACGCAACAGCATTACCACCACGTTGCACGTGCCCAAGGGTAGTGACTCTGGTGTCCAAACCAAGACGGTCCACCAAAACATCTTTGACGTTATTAGCAGAAATCGGATCCAATTCTGAAGTAGTGGCTCCTTCTGCTACAATCACCACACTCTTTCTCTTACCTTCAGCTCTGTGTTTGGACACAATCTGGCACATTTGGTCTTGCCAGTCTTGAGATGAAGCTGGTTTTTCAGGGATTAAAATATAGTCAGCACTGGTGGCAATACCGGCCATTAATGCTAGCCAGCCACAGTGTCTTCCCATGACTTCCACCACGAAAGCACGCGAGTGTGAATTTGCAGTGGCATCGATGTAGTCGATGGCTTTACAGATTCTGTCCAAGGAAGAGTAGGCTCCAATGGTGGCATCGGTAGTGGCCATATCGTTGTCGATCGAGCCAACGGTACCACAAATGTTGAGGTGCTTGTGTTTTTCGTATTGTTCTTGGGTAATTTGGCTAGTTTCCTTCAATTCTTGGATGAGAGAAGGCCATTCAGATCTAAACAAATCGGCTCCTGTCAACGAACCATCCCCTCCACAGACAATCAAGGCATCAATTCCAGCCTCAATCAAGTGCTTACACCCTGCTAAACGGCCAGGTCTTTCTTTAAAGGCCATGCATCTGGCAGTTCCAATATTGGTACCACCTTCACTCAAAAAGCCCTTGACGTCGTGCCAGCTCATTTCGGTGATGTATTCTTTTCCGCCTCTCACCAAACCCTCGTAGCCTTCTCTGATTGCGAACGCTTTACATCCCCTGTATATAGCAGCTCTAACAACAGCACGAACACATGCATTCATACCAGGAGCATCACCACCAGACGTCATGATTGCGATGTTTCTTTTAGGAGGAGTTCTCTCTTCGGCCCTCGAAAGTTCACTGACTGAAGCCAGAAGCGATTGCGAAGTGGCCTCGGAATACAAGGGCTGTTTTTGCGCTGGAAGCACCAGAGACAATGGGGATTTGAAGGCACTGAATCCAACCAATGTGCCCAAAGGATCAATAATGTAGACTTCGTTAGGATAAAGTTCGTTGGGGCTGGCTTGAAAAGGAATTCCTGACAACTGGAATGTAGAAATCAAGTGGTTGAGGTCGGCCACTTCAAGGGTCACGGCCGAATCGGTTGATCTCCAGTCTTCAACATTCAATTTCTTCGATAACAAGTCCCTTTTGGCACTGATCTGATCGGCGCTTAAAGCTGATTTCGATCCCACTTCGATTTTGATACTAAATTTATTGTCGTTGTTGGAAAGGTAGACGCCCAGGTCGGATTCGGAGTGGAGCGTCAAGCCTAGCAAGTTTGTGTAAAAGTTGATTGCCTCGTCAAGTAGAGGCTTAGACGATGCCAGTAAGACTAGGCTCGACGAGCCATTGATCACAGGCACAGACATGGTACTTGGTAGTGGTGTAAAAAGTAATGTGATCTTTCTCAGGTCACTTTTTAGCAGCGAATTTTGATTTTGAGCGTGAACTTCGGAGTGCACGCGGAGCAGATTAAGAAGAGAAGGAGAGAGAGAAGGAAAGAGAGAGAGAGAGAGAGAGAGAGAATCGGGAGATGAAAAAAAGGGGAAGGCCGAGTAGGCAGCTCAAGGATATTTAGACGAACAAAGGAATGTTGTGCCAGGCTAGATGGTATGGTGTGGGCTGATTGTAGCCATTGGTGCGGTGCGCAAAAGGATCTTATTCGGGCCAGTGCAGTGCGAGATCTACGTCATCGAGCGTAACAGAGCAAGACAAGAGACGAAAAAATTGACTGCGAAAGGATTGATACAGTGGAGCGAAGTGAATAGCGTCTCGAAGTAGTAGTACTGGATACATCTAGATAGATCTGTGGGGGGCTTAGCGGCAATTGACAGGAGTTCACGTGGGCTCTGTTCACCGCTACATAAGAGCAGTGCGAGGTGGAAATTGACCAGGCGAACACACATTGCTGTCGGATCGAAGCTGTAACATGCCATGGCCAGCAGAAGCGCCAGTATCACTGCGTGCAACACAAGAAACCTATGGTGGCTAGTCTGTCCTACAGGTCTAGGGCGTGTCACTTTTACCTCCTTACATCCTTCACTCTAGCTCAGCAGATGCCACTTTGTCCCGCATTCTATTTGTCTCTGTAAATTTCCCACCTCAGTAGTCGTTTTCTCACTAATAGTTTCTCGCTAATTTGTTGTACAGCCTTGCCAGCTACTTTGTTAACACCCCACCACACCACACATCACATTGTTGAATAATCTAGGTATCTAGGTATCTAGGTTCGCTCAGTCTGGTGACTATACCACCCTTCAATTGTAACTGCCTTGCCCATTACCTTAGTCCTCCTCTCTCCTATCTCACGTGCGCCGGCAATTCACCGCACATCAAATTTTTCACTTCTTCGACAATTAAAATTATAATTCATTATTCTTCACTAAAATGTCGACCCCATCATCAACCCCTGTTCCATTAGGCGACTTGTCCAAGTTAAACGTTGGAAACTTGCCAGAAATCACCCCACATCCTCCAAAACCCCACGGATTATGGTCTTCCAACCCCGTCTTTTCATACTTGAACGATGTCTACACCACAACCGCCGAGCACCGTAAATCATTGGGTTTGGTCAACCCGGGTACCGTTGAAAATTTGAGCAAAGAGGTCACAAGAGACGTTTTCTTGAACCAGTACTTTTTCACCGGTTTAAGAGCCGATTTGAACAAGGTCTTCTCTTTTGCCCCAGTCTTCCAAACCTCCCACACTTTGAGCATAGGTTCCAATGTTTTGCCAGCGTACGCCTTCTCCGCCGTCTACGCCAGCGACGACTACATGTTGCAAGCCAACATCGACAACGACTACTCGTTCAGTGGCCGTGTTAACTACGGTTGGGACAAACACAACATCTCCAAGTTGACCTTGCAATTGGCCAATGGCCAACCATCCATGGTTCAAATTGAACAAGACTACCAAGGATCAGACTTCTCCATCAACTTGAAAGCCTTGAACCCTTCATACATCCACGGAGGCTTCACCGGTGTCGCTGTTGGTTCGTTGTTGCAATCATTGACTCCACACTTGTCTGTTGGTTTAGAATCCATGTACTCCAGACAATCTGTTGCTGCTCCACCTGATGCTGCTGTCAACTACTTTGCCCGTTACAATGCTGGAAACTGGATTGCTTCTGCCCAATTACAAGCCCAAGGTGCTTGTGTTGCCTCTTTCTGGAGAAAGGTCACTGATAAGGTCGAAGCCGGTATTGAAACCCAATTGGCTGCTGCTGTCAAGCCTTTAGGTGACCCATTGATGAGCGCTGCTCCAATAGGTTATGAATCTGTGGTTGAAGGTTTGACCACTATTGGTGCCAAATACGAATACCGTAGTGCTGTTTTCAGAGGCCAAGTTGACTCTCAAGGTAAGGTAAGTGCTTTCGTTGAAAAGAGAGTGTTGCCAACCATCTCGTTGTTGTTTTCCGGAGAAATCGACCACCTCAAAAATTCTTCTAGACTCGGTTTGGGTTTGCAAGTTGAAAGTGCTGGTAATGAACAAGTCATGATGATGCAACAAGGTTTGGTTGACCAAAACGGTAACCCAGTTCCAGGTGCTCCTCAACTTTAAACCTATATTTAATGTTAATGCCAAAGTCAAGTCCTTGACCATAATGTCTACATAAACCACTCTTTGTATATACTATAATCGAACAGACAATAGATTGTCATAGTAGTAGAAAAAGCCAGACAAACTAACAATAGCTTAGACCAAAGACAGCTAGGTTATGGACCAGGAACAGCTAGTTCTAGAGTAGACTGTACTATTGAAATGCTAGTTGAGAAAAAGCTAGTGACAACTAGTTTAGCGATTGATAAATCAATTGCTATCTATTGGAGTTGATAAAGCTATAAACAAAAGAATAAATAGAGAAGGTTATCGTTCAGAAAGTGTATATAATTACAATAACTCATTTTATGAATGGATCATGTATAATACACTCATTGAGCTCTACTAATAGTGGATCAAAATTTAATTCAATATTCCATCAATTAATTTGATTTGGACTTTACTAATAATCTTTAATACTTGATAATAGCTCGAATTAGATGAAACAAAGAGCATTCGTATTGACAATTGAACTCGTTAAGTGGTCCTATAAATAACTAATTATTATTCGTTGGAGTTTGTGAAATAAATAGTCGTGAATAAATAATTTACCAACCAAAGATCTTGGAAGCTATGCCCTTTGACTCGGTAGGCCGTTTTCCTTTTGAAACAAGCCGATACACTTCGGACGAATCAAACATCATATCGCTACTTTTCTTAGAGCTGGGTCTCTCGCTTCTTACGCTGTAAGTGGTGGAGTCTCTTCTAGGCACTCTACTTTGCGAGAAATCACTTCGAGAATTGGCTTGGATGGTCGAGAGACGTGAGGGCTGGATGGAATGCACCGACCGAGAATCGTCATCTATATATTGGGCCAAGTTTCTCAGCGTGATCGACTTGTATATGTTCTTGTAGGTGTTGTTTAAGTCAAACAGCTTGCCATAAGGCGCACTGTTGATGCTATAGGTGGATCTTGATTTGGGGAGCCGGGGCATATCTTGAGTAGCACCCAATTTCATCCAGGTTGTTTCTGAACTGTACAAGTCACTCCTGGACGAGTGACGGGATCGGTTCATGGAGGGATGATGAGGTTGGTGCTGGTGGGCTTTATTGTATTCGCTGAGCGAGGTGCTGGGGAACTCCTCGGGTGCATCAGTAACCACGCTTCTAGCGATGGTGGCTCGAGGAAGATGGGCCAAAGAGGCTATGGATTGTTGACGAGAAGACGGTCTTGAAGGTCTACGCGAATGTTGTCTTGATTGGGTGTGGGTGATATTTTCGTCGTATTCGTCAAGTAACGAGTCCATGGAAGAGTCTGATTTTTCATCGTCTTTGCGCTGCCAGCTGTGAGAAGACTTTGCCAATGGCTCATACAAAGATAGCCTACTGGGTTTGGGCTGGTAGATATGACTCTTCTCTGCTGGTTTTGTGGTGTTGATATCGAGACATGCTAAGGAGGTGGAAATTGATTGGTTCGATGCTTTGCGGTTGATCCAACTACGCGAGAGATGGATTTTTGTAGGGGTAATATTTTGAAAGTGGTCGTATCCATTTTGGGGCGGCCCAGGTGATATGGGAGCCGATGGAGGTGAATCAGGTATGGCACCAGGTAGTGGCATTTCGAAATCATGCGGAGTATCTGTTTCGTCAATAATTGAGAGTGACTTGAGTTCTGTGGGTTGTTCGTTGATTGTAAAAAAGTCACGGGTTGTTGTGGTATCAATGGGAGGTTTAGAGCCAAAGAAAAGGTTTCTGTACTTGACTAGTCTTTCTAGCGTATTCTCAAGTACTTGAATTACGTTGGACTCCTCAGAATTGATGATGATTTTCCAGTACCGTTCTGGGTTTACTAGTGGGAGAATGAACTGATTGAAGCTTATTCTTAAGATTTTTAGTTTGGGTAAAAGAGGATATATGAATGAAGGACCACATGACAAATAGGTGACGTCGCCGTTGTGAAGCTGGAAAATTTCAAACTCGCCGTGCCCCAAAAGTCGCCCAGACGAGCTCGTCGTACTGTGTCCAGTATCGCTCAATTGTTCGTCATAGACAAATATCTTGGACGACTTGAACTTGAAAAGTGTGACACGTTTGTCCATATCGCCTTTTACGTCTAGTGCATGCACCGCTTCGTCTTCGGCACTATGCTCTTTGCTTTTCAAATTGTGTTTGACTTCGTTGATATAGTTTTGGCCATTGAGGTTTTCATCACTTTTCTTGTAGCGCATAATAGCTTGTTTTCGAGGACTCATCATTGTAGTCTTGGATGGTATGGCAGGAGGGACTGTGTTGGTGACAACTGTAGGCGACAGGGGGCTTTCGTCCTCAGCCGAATCTTCTGGATTTTTGGGTTTTTTACGGTTCCGGCGCTTCTTTCTCTTGCTGCTATTGCCGTTGGTAAATCCATTGCCCCGGTTTATGGGATCATTGGGGGTAGCCGTCGGTAGTGTTGATTCGTGGGCGGCGGCCGGTATATCGTGGGTGTTAGAATATGGAGCGTTAGAGTTTTGCCCCGGGCGATGGTTCTGGCCCTTGGTACTGACAGAATTGTCGTCTTCGCTTTTTGGTTCAGCCATGACCATGTATTACCATGAAGAATACTTTGTTGTTGGTTGAGATTATCTGCGGGGGATTAGATCGGTGGCACGTGAGAAGGTATGGTTCGCAGACAGGCCGACAGAAATAGAGATCAGGCAGCAGCCTACGGTTCTAATTGGTAGTGAAGTCTATCGAACAACAAGTGCTGAAGTGCTACCACAGTAGAGAAGCTCGATATGCAATGTAGGCAATGATTGCAGGGACCCTGTAGTTCTGGTCAAAAGGTTTGGGAGCTGATTTTCGCTCGCAACTTTAGGAAGAGATTCAGCGAGAGCCGCGGCAGAGGTAGTGAGATGCCATGGTCAATTAAATATTGACTACAGAGTCAATGGATTTGAATAGCTACTGATAGGAACTGATAGGTTGAGAATGTTCCTTTACAGTTGATATTGTTTTACAGTTGCTAGTGTTATTCTAGTATTCTTTATCTATCACTACTCATTAGTTCCCAATGGTTGACCGCCACGTCCAAACGCCGATTCAGGGTCCTGGCTGAATAATGGCGAATAGCCCAAACCCCTGATATCAATAGCGTCGGACTCCCTGAGAAAAGTCACAAGACCGTCCAACTTGTCGATTCCTCCGGCCAATTTGTTTTCGATAAATAAGATCACTTTGGATGGAGGATACAACACCTTTATGTAACCCTTGGCCAAAAGGAATCCAGTGGTGATACCGAATACATGGCCAAATAAGGACGAGCCTGGAGCAAGAATAAAGGTCAAGAGCAAAAATCCGCCGGGAATCCACAACGTCGGAATCACCACGGACCGGTTCAACAACCTCAAGGTGTAAGTAGGCGTATGGAAGTGTTCTTTATAGGCGAAAAAAGTCAAGAAACTAAACACAATTCCCGATAACCCAACCACGTGAGTGTTTGGGTACAATAATAGACCCACAACACAGTATTGCAACCCGGCGATCACCGCCAATAAGTTCAAGGTGACACCAGTATAAAAAGTTCCGTGAGTTCTTTCAAATATCGACAACGGCGTGACCAAACCCACAATGTTGAGGAGCCAATGGAAAATCCCGTTGTGGTACAAAAGATAGAACGATAAACGGTTCAAATCGAAATGTAAAGGTGCTCCAGGATACAAGGAAAATTTGGCACTAAGCCAGCCGCCCACATCAATCACCAACAAAATGAAGGTGAATATAGTGAGTCCCACGGTGAGGGCAGGGTACTGTCTGAGCCAAGCAAAAAAGCTCGCTACATCGAATTGATTAGAAGCTGCCATTAGTTGGCAGAGATGACTGTTGACGAAGAAGTGTATTTGTAGGTGTGCGCACGTGACGGACGAATATGGAGAGATGTCACACGAAGCCACGAAGCAGCGACGAACGGGCTGGTTACAAGGTGCCACCGAGTCAGTAAGCCAAGGGCATCACCTGTGGAGATAGTGAGACTGGTGTGGCAGTCAATGGAGCTCAACGCGAATTACAATCGTGCTTCGTATTGAGTCTATGTATATAATTATTTGAGATTTACACTCTGCGCGGCTGATCTTGGCTAAGAGAATAACCTACTTTCCTTTTGATTCTCCGACCAAAGACAGCCAAGACCTACATGTCTTTCATTACCGTCTTCGACAAGTACCTCGATCAATTGTACATTTTTCTCCTTTTAGGTTGTTTGTCTATTCTTTTAACTTTCCCTCGATGGTCTGACGCACCCTGGACAAAAAGGCCGCTTTCCGTTCATTGTTGGCGGTCAACGCATCTATTTTCTCACGCCTTTCCTCGATAGTCTCATTGATTCCTTCCACCTCTTGGAGGTACCGCTTCATCGTGGCGAGTTTGAGCTTCATACTTCCTGAATTTTTATCGAAATCTCTGGCCAGAACGGCTCCTGATTCCAAATCATGCATTAGATTGTAGAGATCCGGTATCACCTCTAGATTATGGAGTTTTTGAATCGTGTCGTCCTCGCTGTCGTCCTCGTCGGCATCGTTCTTGTCCACCGAACTTTGGCCTGGGACTCCGCTGTCCACATCCATCATGTCCACATGCTCGTTCTGGATATTTGTGCCTGCTGGACTGTCCACACCGTTGCCACCACTCGTACTGCCTGCCATCATAGCGTGCTCTGATGCCTACGCTGAAAGCGAGCCTTGAGTAGGGGAGCGGCCAGTCACGTGACAGGGGCCTCCCCATCTTCAACATGAGGCGACCAGCATCGCCACCAGGGCCAGGCGATATGGATGTGTTGACCTTCATAAGCGGGTGTTTCCCGTGTTTGCCGTGCTTCCTGTGGCCCTATGTATCAGTACGCAACAACAATTACAAGATCGTCAGGCTTTTAGGCGAAGGGGGCTTCTCGTACGTCTACCTCGTCTCGGATAAGTCAAATCCCAATTCGTTGTACGCCCTCAAGAAGATACGGTGCCCTTTCGGTGCAAACGACGAGCTGTATCGGAACGCACTTCGTGAGATTAAAAACTACCATCGATTTGCTTCTCTCAACACCCCTTTTATCATACAATCGATCGAAGAAACCATTGTGGACGAGAGCGACGGCAGCAAGAGTATCTACATAGTGATGCCGTATTTCGAAAAATCGCTTCAGGACGTGATAAATGAGCTTGTGCTAAGCGACAAAAGGATGGACGAAGAGGAAATAGTCAAAATATTCGTGGGGATATGCAGGGGTTTGAAAGTCATGCACCACTACAAAAGGAGACAGGTCAACGTAGTCAATGACACCAACGAAGGCGACCATCTTTTGCCAAGCGATGGCGACTATGACGAAGAGGTGCCATCAGGCGCCGAGTTCGGCACCCAGTTACTGGAATTAGTCCCGTTTGCCCACCACGACATCAAGCCTGCCAACGTGATGCTTTCGGCGGAAGGATTGCCCGTGTTGGTGGACTTGGGCTCGTGCTCTAAGGCACGTGTCCACATCAAATCACGCCAACAAGCCCTAACCATGACAGACTTTGCCCAGGAGCACTGTACCTTGCCCTATAGGGCGCCCGAGCTCTTGGATGTGGAGACCAACACCGAGATCAGCGAAAAAACCGACATCTGGTCGCTCGGGTGTTTACTCTACTGCTGCTGCTTTGGATTCTCGCCGTTTGAAAAACTCGAAATCGAACAGGGCGCGAATCTCAACGTCGTAATCGCGCAGGGAAACTACGTGGTGCCTGAGGGAAGAAACGGGTACTCCGAGGAGCTCATCGAGCTAATACAACTGTGCTTGGTAGTGGATCCTGCCGCCAGACCTACGATAGAACAGATTCTCGAAGAGGCCCTACAGCTAGTCCGTAACTAAACAGCCCCCGTGTGTGCCGGGGCATATACGGGCATATAAGTGGTTGGGAACACGTGCACACGCGACTGTGGTGGCCTGGTTTTTCCGGTCACCGTGGTACACAACAATCAGATCTGACACCGATCCAGGGGACACTGGGGTCGGGGCTTTGTCAACACAATCAGCGCGAGTACACGTTGCTCGACTAGACCCGGCTAAAACTACGTCGGCTAGTCGGGGCCCGCAACCGGAGCGTAAACAATAAAGCATATAGTTGACGTCGTCCGAGGTGGCAGGCTCAGGTGACCCACAGTAATTGTTACCTGCCTGCGCCCACGCTAAGCGTAGTGTAACATTGAGAACACGCGGCACACGCTGCGGTGTTGATGCCACGCTACGGTCGTCGCGCACTTTTCTTTTTAATTTTTTACAACAAACACGCAACACAAAAGAAAAAACAACACGCTAAGACAAAAATAGACACCTTGTAGCACTCCACCTAACCCTCTGTTAGCCTAGCCAAAGCCCTCAAACAACTCTAGCTTGAACATCTGCCACCTAGCTTGTCCTCGTAGCCACCCTCGCCCCAGCCATAGTATGTGATCCGCCGTTCCCTTTTACGTGGTCTCGTTCATTTCCCGAGCGCCGCATTTTCCATTTTTTCATTTTCGCCAATTCAGACACCTTGAAGATGTTTCTTTCTTGAGGATCGCACACCGCACAGCTGGTGGATTTTACCAAAGTATAAAAATCGTCCAAATCCTTTCCTAATTTATTGCCAGATTTGATATTGAAGTAAAAAAAAAGTTTATAATATGAAGGGATTAATTTTAGTTGGAGGATATGGTACTCGTTTGAGACCTCTTACCCTTACCTTGCCAAAGCCTTTGGTTGAGTTCGGTAACCGTCCGATGATTGTTCACCAAATCGAAGCTCTTGCCGCTGCTGGCGTCACCGACATTGTGTTGGCCGTCAACTACCGTCCAGAAATTATGGTTTCTGCCTTGAAACAATACGAACAAGAATACGGTGTCAACATCACCTTCTCTGTTGAAGAGGAACCTCTTGGTACCGCTGGTCCTTTGAAGTTGGCTGAAAAGGTGTTGAAGAAAGACTCTTCTCCATTTTTCGTGTTGAACTCTGACGTCATTTGCGACTACCCATTTCAAGAATTGGCTGATTTCCACAAGGCCCACGGTGCTGCTGGTACTATTGTGGCCACCAAGGTTGACGAACCTTCCAAGTACGGTGTCATAGTCCACGACAGAGACACCCCTAACTTGATTGACAGATTCGTCGAAAAGCCTGTCGAATTCGTCGGAAACAGAATCAATGCCGGTTTGTACATCTTGAACCCAGAAGTCATTGACTTGATCGAAATGAAGCCAACCTCCATTGAAAAGGAAACTTTCCCACAATTGGTCGAAAAGAGACAATTATACTCCTTCGATTTGGAAGGTTTCTGGATGGACGTCGGTCAACCAAAGGATTTCCTTTCTGGTACCTGTTTGTACTTGACCTCCTTGGCCAAGAAGTCCCCAGAAAAGTTGTCCAAGGAATCTTATGTCCACGGCGGTAACGTCTTGATTGACCCAACTGCCAAGATTCACCCTTCTGCTTTGATCGGTCCAAACGTCACCATTGGTCCAAACGTCATTGTCGGTGAAGGTGCCAGAATCCAAAGATCGGTTTTGTTGGCTAACTCTGAAGTCAAAGACCACGCTTGGGTCAAATCCACCATTGTTGGTTGGAACTCCAGAATTGGTAAATGGGCTAGAACCGAAGGTGTTACCGTTTTGGGTGATGACGTTGAAATCAAAAACGAAATCTACGTCAACGGTGCCAAGGTCTTACCTCACAAATCCATTTCTGCCAATGTTGAACATGAAGCTATTATTATGTGATTTTGTTTTTACATTCATAGACCACCAAGTGGTTTCCTTATATTTCATATACCAATTCCCACTTCCTCCCAACCACTCCTGCAACATGCACAATCCCATTCACATCAATTGGTAATCCAGACATTTATTTGATTGATCAAATTTAAAGCATTGAACATGCTTCTTCTTGTGTACTTTATATAATCGTTTAATAGTTCTACTTCATTAATACCATTGGTTTTTATAAATTAACTACTTACACGAATCTTTTTAATATCTTTATAAAACTGCTCTGGCAACTAAGCCATCAACCACGCTTTGACGCAATGATTCGCTCAAAGGCTTCTTACCACTCAAGTACTGCAAAAATAGCGTCTTACTGATCAATGGTTCTTTGACTTGTCCCAAAAGGACAACTTTTTTATTCTCAGGATTCTCGTAACTGACATTCAAGAGGCCTCCATCAACGACTTCCATGTAGAGCAAATGGTTCTTTGGAACTGAACCCTTGCGTCCCTGAAAAACACCTTTCAATTGCTCCAATCCTTGTGCGATAATTTCTCTGGTTTCAGGTGCCTTGCTGATAGGATGGGCCAAAATCGACTTGACAAGTCCATCTTTCAAGTGATTGAAATCGGTATTTCTTACTGGACTGAGTCTGACCAAAAACTTGATGTTGTTGTCTAACAATTTGCCTACTATAAGAGCCGAATGGTCCGGGTTTCTGAGCAATTCCAACAAGTTGTGGTTTTCTGTATCCAAATGAGCCAAGTATTTCTTATCGGACAAAATACTAACTGCTTTTTTCAAGTCAGAGTCGGCGATGTAAATGGCGATTCCATAGACCTTGAAGCCAACAAACGTGACGGATCTTACACCATATCCCAAGAGGGTGAAATTGTTCACTATATGGTCGTTTTCTTTGTGCAGAATGGTAAGTGGAAATGCGTCAATCGATGGGTCCACTGAAACCGAATAGAGGGGATCAAGGTCGTTGGTTTTTGGGGTATCCAACTCGATATTCTGGAGTCTCAGTGCCCAAAAACTTCCACCAAAGGCCAAGGCTGCACCTGCGATAGCCATATTTCTGGTGATTTTGGAAGAGTTGGACACTCTACAAGTGCTCATACTCCGGCGTCCCAAGGGACTGAGTTGCCTAGCATATTGCTTTGATAATTGTCTGAACATAGTGTAGTACTTGTGATCTTTTGTGGAGCTATTATTTCAGTACATTTCACTGGCGGTGTATGCAGGACCCTGGACTAGAGTGCAAATAGCATGGTCCAAACTAGTAGTGGCTGTACATATATGATGTATGATTGAATACCTAGTAGCCTATATATATTGACTTGTACTCAATTGGATAGATGGCTGTATAGAAGTCGGTGTTAGTTGAACGATCGATTTGTATGGATTTTATGATTTTTTTGCAATCAATTTATCAAAGTCCGGAAAATCACGAATCGTTCAATTGAATGAGAATTCAAAAATGGCACTAAGGACTTTTTCTTTTATCCGATGGATAGGCACTGTATCAACATAATATGACTCTACGTGTGTAAATTAGCATCTAAAGTATGGTCTCCAAGCAGAAAAATGAGACTTTATGTAATTGATTTTCCAGATAAAGGTGATAGCCTAAAGCCACATTGCTGAAGAATGAGATATGATTTGGCAAGCAGTGAAATGCCTAGGGCGCATGGTATAGTTTTGTTTAGCATGTCAAAAAGCGATTCGCAATTTTGGGTGCAAAAATTATTGCGAATAGAGTCAATATTATTCGGAGCACGTCTACGGTTCACTCGATGTAAACTAGATTGGAAGACCCATTTTAGAATACAGGTCAACGCTGGTTAACTACTTTATATGCACTATTTCTTTGCTAATGGCAGCATTGCTCTGAAGAGAAAGACCACTGGCCAATTGGGCCTTGTAGATAGACTCCCATTTGGACCATTCCTGTTCCACAGACTTGATTTCCGATTGCAACCAGCTGTAGTCTCCCAGATCCAAAGTGGAAGCTAAGTAGCCCAAGAGCGAATCACCAGCTCCAGTGACATTCTTTATAGTGAGGTTGGTGTTTTCGGATGGAATAGGAAAGTATTGTATAGCCACACCTACCTGACGATCCCCGTCGAATTCTCTACCTGATGACCTCAAGATATAATCGGGCTTGTAGACTGAAGAGGTGGGTATTGAGTTGTAGTCATTGACAGCAGTGCTGATGCTCACGAAAACCACACCCTTATTGCCCAATTTCACTAGGATGTTGGGAACAAATGGTAGCACTTGGAACGCCTGTTGAAGCACTCCCTTGCTTATAATGTCTTTTAGAACTAGGTTTTCCTTTCTCGAAGACAAAGCATTGAGCTTCTCGCGAAAAACGCTGTCGATTCCAAGAGAGTCTAGTACCGGAAACCACTGGTCGAAGTCGTCGAACTTACCGGCAGTAGAGAGCTCAGAGTGGATGGCATCGAGTTCTGCAATGGTAGGGGTGATCAAGGAGATGGTGTTGTGAGGAAACACGCCAGTATTCAACGCTGCGATACGTTTGGCTTTGGCGTACGAAGTTGGTTCTACAATGACATTGGCCAAAGGATGGGCTGTTTTCAAGTGGTGAAGTACCTTGTTGACCACACTTGGTGCCAAGTTGCAGTCTATCACCACACTTTGGGGATTTGCCCTGGTGATTTGCTCGATGATATGCTGCGAAAAGTCTTGCTCTACAATCTTCATATCGGCACAAGCAATGATGAGTTCACCGTCGCTAGCATGGGTGCTTGAATACTGCGCAGTCGATCCCGGGGCTACCATGATTCCTGAGACGTCAAGTCCGCTAGTTTGCATCTGGTTTACTACAGATTTGCCTGCAAAGTCGTCTCCCACTATAGAAACCAAGCGACAATCCTCTTTACCAAAAGACTTGAGAGCGTAGTGGCACGCCAAGCTAACGTTGTGCCCAACACCACCTACAGACGACAGCAGGGTACCGGGATTGGAGTCGTTCATTTTGACAGAGCCACCCACAGTCGAGATGGTATCCATGGCTACCGAGCCTACTACAAGAGCTTTTATAGGTTTGGTGGGAGAACCGGCGGAAGTTTTGGTGAAAGAGTCGGTGGAAGGGGCAGAAATAATAGTACTGGGCTGAATAGCAGATGTAGAGTGAGGATTCTATAGGTTAGTATGCACCGGAAGATTTGTCTAACTACTTACGTCTATGGCAGCAAGCTCAGTGGCTATTTTGGCAGCGGCCTTGGCATTGTTGAGTACGAACTTGACATTGCATTCAACCGATTTTCCCTGGGTATCCTGGGCGATTTTGGAGAGAAGGAACGGCGTGACATCCTTACCACTGATCTTCTTGGCTTTGGCTTCGTCATTGGCTCTGTGGATGATCTCGTTGATAAAAGAAGTCGACAACGCACTTTCCACTGGGGGTGGGATGCAAATAACGTTTCCTGATTGCAATCCCATGACATTATTGTGTTGGTGAATGACGTTTGCGATTTGGCGAAATGAGTCGAAGGAGTATGGCGATTTGAATCCAGATTCTCTACAGTAGAAACCAGGAACCTCGACGTTTGGCCTCGAGTCCTCGTTGTAAGTTCCTACAAATACGCCTTGGGTCTCCAAATATTCAAGCGTAAGACCGATATCGAGAATGGCTTTAGGTCCAGAACATACTACACTCACAGGAGTTCTTCCTAGTTCGGTCAAATCGGCAGAAACATCAAACGTTTCGTTTGCTTCTTTATGGACACCTCCCAAACCGCCGGTTGCAAAGACCTGAATACCGGCCAATTGCGAAAGTATCATTGTCAGCGCTATCGTAGTACCTCCGTTGAGCTTGTTGGCCATGGTAAATCCAATATCACGCCGGGAAACCTTGTTGACGAAGCCGTTGTGGACTGGGATCTCTGCTAAGGCTGACAATTGGCTGGGCTGCAAGCCCACATAGGGAATCCCGCTAATAAACGCACACGTGGCTGGAATTGCGCCGTTGTCACGAATCACTTGCTCCACATTTTGCGCCATCTCGAGGTTGTTGGGGTAAGGCAAGCCATGGGTGATGATAGTGGACTCGAGCGACACAACCGGCTTTCTGTCGTTCAATGCTTGTTTAACTTCTTCCGAGATTCTAAGCGGGATTCTTGCGGACAAGGAAACCCTGGATGCCACAGAAAATGCTCGTTTGGAGACTTGGATCATATGTAGCTGTAGTTGTTAACTTCACCACTCTGTTGATGTGAAAGCCGTTGGAAAGTTGTACGGTACGCACACGACCAACCGACTTTTTCTCAGGAGGTGCCATTGGCACTAGGGCTTCAGCTAAGGAAGTTGTCAGACGTTCAGCTCCAGAAAGGAGTAGGTGTAAATGAGCTACGGGTGCCCAATTATTTTTCGTCGATTTTCGGGGTAAAAAATAGGCTCTTTTTTTGGGCGCAAAATCCAAAAATTGATAGCGTATGTTGAATAATACATGATTGGGTTCGGAGAGTGATGCACAAGCAGCGATGAGTTACTGATACTTGTGATGACCGAAATCAAATTGTATATTTTTGCATGTAATTTTCTGAGACCAAAGCCAACACGTTAGCTACACAATACAGACTGTTAGAGAAATCGCTCCAGTCTTCGTGCGACAGTCCATAGACCCGTTTTCCTTGCGGCTTCTTTTCTTGCCTTGTATACCGTCTATTGCGTGATAAGAGTATTGATGCGGGCAACCTGAGATTCGAGAGTTCCCTTGGAGAAAAATTATCGCGAAACTAGCTCATATCTTGGTGGAGGTAAGTAGCTATTTACACTTGTACCGTTTGACATTCTCGGTGCTTGTTTGGTATGAGGGATCTTTGATACTCTGAATTTACTGTTGACTTCGTAGGCGAGATCTGTGAGAGACTTATGTTGTCTTCAACTAGGACGACAAACTTCTTACGCCAATGTGGTGTACACTGATGACTATTATACTCCAATCTAAGCGATTCGCTGATTACATAAATACTTATATGTTAGCTAACTATCGATGGGCTGTTCTCTGTCGCTGACATGCGTGATAATCTACCTGTTTTGTGACTACACATCAAGTACTTCATAGTCTACAGCCTCAAATTCGGCTCATATCGCACTCAGCCTAGAGTGAACTGCGCTACATCTATTACTAAATTTTCTCCCCGTAGATCGTACACTCTATTTTCAAACAAGCAGAACTCTTGTTTCATACGTACTACGATAGTGGCCTCCGGCCCGGCCAAATATTCACTTGTAGCACATCCCCTCTTTACCGTATCTTAGTCTACTGGCCCAAAGGCTCTCTATGTTCGTGGCGCGCGGTACTTTTGGCAAATTCTATGAGAGGAAGAAGGCAATGTGGGGAGAAACGCTTGAGGGCGCCAAAACCGCTTTGAGCATCGACAGGCTATGCGATAGAGCATTGTGCGACGACGAGCTTGCCATAGTTGATGGTATACTCGATTCAGAATCTTTGCAGGGTATATCAATCGAGGACATCATACGGCAGATTGAGAGACACCCCAATGATCCCACCACTGGATGCGCTAGTGTTGTTTTGGAGGCGATCTTGAGCCGAAAAAGCGCCTCAACTACAGAAATCGAGCTTGTTGTCGCTTTCCTAGAACGTAGTCTAGAGATACCACCCCAGCGGCAATGGAGCTGGCATATAAGCTCGAAAGACCCCATCCACTCAGACTACTACTATTCCCTCAGACTACTAAGGGTGCTTTTGACCAGCTTCGAACTCACCCAACCTCAAGTTCAGCAGCTTATGGTTGCTTGTTCAGTACACATTAATCCGCATGTTCCGTGGTCCTGCGCAGTCAACTCGACTGTTGTACTGAGTATACTAAATATCAGCGCCACTGCGCGTTCGTTCAATGCCAACATGACGAGCTTTTTTGAGATATTCAAAGAAAACTTGTTCAAATTTAAATCTGGGCGCTCTTCTCGATTACACGGAGGACTTCGGCCGAGATTGGGCTACGGAGGTGCCACAAGAGAGATCCTCGAGGAAGATGCCCGGCGCAACTGGAAAGACTCGGCCAAAATCAAAAGCTTGTCGATGGTATGGTTCTGTGTAGCAATGATAACGGCTGGTTTTGACAAGGAAGCCGCGCGGTCGGGCTCAGACTGGTACTCGGCGTATTGGAATGTTATCGCGTCGTTTCTTCTCAATTTGGGAGACGACCACGATCCTGCCATCAAGTACCAAAATCTCGAGATACTCCGGTTTCTTTTGGCCCAAATGGACCAACGCCAGCGTCTGGTCGGCTCCTCGAAGCACTTGCTCTACCTGTCGGGTTTATTGCATCTCTTTATCGAACAAACCAAGACATGTTTGGCGCACCTTCCTCCGGTGACGCCGATCGAGACTTGCAGGGCGATGCTAGGTGTAGCATATCCGTGCTTGTGGCAGCTCCTAGAGATCAAACAGCAAGAAAAAGAATGCAAAATCGAGTTCACCGAGGTGCTTACAGTCCACATTTTGCCTTCCATATCAACAATGACCACTCGATTCGAGTCCAACATCGAAATTCTTGACGTGCTAGTGCAAACACTCACAGATCTTGTGCGCAAACACTTGAGATATCGGGTTCTAATATCCATAAATAGAGTCAACTATACCTTGAACCAAGTGATGGTCAACATGTTCATATCTGAGGAGAATCTCGGTGCAATAGAGCTTGTCAGGAAGTGTCTTGAGTGCCAGTTGGCCATAGTGGAGGAGATATTGGGAACGCAGCAGCCTGAACCCCAGCTTCTCTTGCAGAAGCATCGCTACGATTTCTTGGGGGCGTGGGTTGTTGTGGTGAAGAGACTTGTATGTATCGATGCAAACGGACCAATTATAGAGCAAGTGAAAGGTAATTTCGAGGCATATTTGAAGCTTGATCCCACCCTCGAAGCAGATATGGAACCCATCTACGAGGTCAATCCTGGCTTGAAACTGGCCTTGACAAAGTACCAGTTGGTGAATTAGATAGAATAATTCGAGCATTGGATAAGACTATAAGGTATTCGTTATGTATTTACAGGACTATGTACGGCTATTTTTGGGCGCCTTGTAAGGCTTGGACCACCTTGATATTGGTGTCCAAGAAACGATTTAAGCAGTTGGTAAGGCATTGTTCTTCGCTCGAGTCCAAGTTGCCAGAGACTATAGGTCTACTGGCGTTGCACTTTTTGAAGCACATATCGGTAAAGTTGTGAATGGACATCTGGACTTTGGATTTGGAATTTTCTGCTTCAACAAACTGTAATATGTCCTTTCTGGACGACTCGTCCAAGCTTTGCAACGCAGCCTGTGATATGGTGGACATTTCTGTTCTGTTGCACTCCAGTTGCTTGAAGCTCAAATTTCGACCTCACTTGAAATTTTTCACCAACTTTCGCGCGCCCAAATAACAAGCCAATTCCACCATCAAGACATCGACGCGTCACTTGAGACCAACGGGTTTGGGGAAGAGTTCAAACGCAATGTCCAAACTTGACAAAGTGAAGAAAATCGTGGCGGCCAGCGATAGCCAGGCACATACACTCCGTGAGGTGACTCTAGCCAAAGACCAGAGCTATTTAGATAAGCTCAAGCAGGAGATCCAACAGACCAAGACGTTTATCAACCAAGCCGATCATGCACTCGAATTGCTCACGCCTCTAGAAAAAAGGTTTAGCGACTCGGAAAAAATTCGGGTGGTCGCACTTTATGATGCGTACAGCAAGCTTCCATTCATACCTGATAAGGACGAGGTGGTGGGCACCGCCACAGCATCGATCAAGGTCGGATCAATGGTGCGACAGCACCACAAGGTGATCAACCACCTCAAGAATAGCGCGTTGGATATCGACGATATAGAGTTTTGCTACAAAGACTTCAAGGCCGTACTCGAAAACACCGCGGATGTAAACCGCCATGGCGCTGCGAAATTGAGAGATTTGGACGCAAGAATACACCAAGTGCATACCGAAGGGATACGACTCGTGGACGAGTCCTCAGACACGCTCAAGGCAAAGATAACCGAATCCAAACAGCTAGCGGTGCGAGTGTCGTCTTACTTGAAACGGGTATTGACCAAGTACCTTGCGCTTCAGAACTGGGAGGATCCGTCTTCCATGGACCCCAATAGTCTAAAGTTGGCCATTAAGCTGCTTATGGTTACGTTGGACAAGCTCTTGATGGCCCCACCTCAAACGTGGGTAGAAATCACACCCTCTGATATATCCAGACTACTTATCAAGACGTTGGTTATGGTTAACGTTGTCGACACCAGGTCCGACTCGTCGCAGGACATGTTCTACTTGAGAATCAAACCATTTGGAATGATGTAGGGCCAGAATCAGCGTTACCATGCTCATTTAGTACCAGATGACTAAGTACAAGGACCATTGCTACCTTTGACGATTCCAGATGATCTATCCACGAGATAGTCGACCCACCATAAGATGGACTGGTTTGGAAGATACTAGTATCAATAAGGTGCTAATTACGGAGAAGACATAGACGAAATGACTGTTTAAATAGATATATTCAATTTGTGCACACTGACAAACAGTGCTATAAACTAGCCATTACTACTACGCATTTCAATTTATCACTTTCATTTCTATAAACACATTGACGATTCTATAATCAATCTCTACTCACAATCAGTTGACATCTTCAACCTTGATACGAACAGACTTGGTTTGGATATAATTGTCATACACAGCTGATCCCAATTCTCTACCAATACCAGATTGGTCGTATCCTCCGAAGGGCACCTGAGGGTGGAAATCATTGTATGTGTTGACCCAAACAGTTCCTGCTTTGAGTTTCCTCGAAACATTCAAGATTGTGTTGATGTTGGTCGATTGAATACCTGCAGCCAAACCATATTCAGAAGCGTTGGCTAACTTGACTACTTCGTCAGCGGTTTTGAACTTCGAAACAGTGATAACTGGACCAAAGATTTCTTCTTTTACAATCCTCATGTCTTCATTCACGTCGCCGAAAATGGTAGGCTTGACAAAATATCCCTTTTGAGGGAGTTTTTCACCACCAAACAAGAGTTTGGCACCTTCGTCATTACCGATCTTGACGTAGTCCAAGATCTTTTTCAATTGGGACTCACTGTTTTGAGCTCCTTGCAAGGTTTTTTCATCAAATGGGTCTCCCACCACAACCTTGTCCTTAGTATACTCAACAAACTTGTTGATAAACTTATCGTATACTCCTTCTTGGATGTAGAGACGAGATCCAGCACTGCAAACCTCACCTGAATTGAAGAAAATACCATTGACAACGGATTCGACTGCCTGGTCAAAGTTGGCATCGTCGAACACAATATGGGCCGACTTTCCACCCAATTCCAAGGTGCACTTTTTGAGTGTATCAGAACATTTCTTGTAGATCATCTTTCCAACTGGGGTGGAACCAGTGAAGGCGACTTTTTGGATGTCAGGATGTTCAGTGATTGCGTTACCGGTGTTCTTACCGAACCCGTTGACGACATTGAGCACACCTGGAGGGAAAATGCTTCTTTCTTTAATCAATTTGCAAACAAATAATGCAGAAAGAGGAGTTGTTTCCGAGGTCTTCAACACCACGGTGTTACCAGTGGCCAATGCGGGACCAATTTTCCAACTGAACATCAAAATAGGGAAGTTCCAAGGGATGATTTGTCCACATACACCCAAGGGCTCTTTACGGGTCAAACTGAAATGGCTGTTACCCGTTTCGATCACTTCACCAGAAAGCTTGTCAGCGTAACTGGCATCTGATCTGAGACACGATACTGCCAATGCAATGTCTCCTCTAGAATTGCTGATGGACTTACCGTTGTCAAGAGTCTCAATGTGGGCGATGATCTCGGCGTTTTCCTCCATGGCATCAGCCAACTTATTCAATGCCTTTGCACGAGAAGCAGGGTCGGCTTTGTTCCAGTCAGATTCTTCGAAAGCCTTCTGTGCCAGTTTGACTGCTGCATCCACATCGTCCTCGTTGGCCTCGTAAACGCTGGCAATTGCCTTTTCGGTGATGGGGGAGATGGTCTCAAAAACAGAGTTTTGCTTAGACTTTACAAACTCGTTGTTGATAAAAATACCCGTGGGCTGGTCGTATTTCAATCCACCTGGAAATTCAACGGGTACTGACAATGGATAATCGGTTTTTGAAGACATTGGGATAATAATTGTGTAGATAATTAATGAGATAGCTAGACACTAGGATTTAGCTTCTTATATACATTTGCAGCCTCCTTCCCAATTGGGAAGCGTGCGTAAGCGAGAAAAATTAGATTGCTACTATTTTTCAGTGTACAGAGATTGTTTGCTACAAGACTATAGGGGATTAACTGACTATTGCTGTCGTGCATTCGATGACAAACGAAAAAATACGCGGTAGCCACACTGTGGAAGGGTATGCTAAAAGATCTTGAACCCTCGGCGAGCCCAGTACCATTTCCACGCACCCAAGGCTAACACAAGACTAAGTAGCAAACTTACACTGGTGACGTTGAAATAATAGTTCAAGCAATTTGTAGAGCCGTTGCGCAAGGGATCGCATTTGTAATCGACCTGCTTACCGTAAAACATCGAAAACACAACCGATCCGATCGCCGGGGCCACCATGAAAGAGCCCCACGTGGAACCCATCATGTCTATGCCCCATATTGAAGCTACTATGGTGGGATATATTGTGAACAAGCCTCCGTACGCAAAGCCATTGAGACTCGTGATTAACGAGAAAAACTCTAAATTGTACTCGTTGATGTAATTGTTCCCCATCTGGCCACCTATTCCGATCACGAGCACTGCTACAAGCAACCAAACGCGACATATGGGGTAAGATCTGGACTCGGATGACGTATAGTCCGAGAGACCTCCGAGAAGCAACCGACTGAGCGTAGATGACGTAGCCATTAAACTGACCTGGTTAGAAAGATCCAAGTGCGGAGCGGTGTAGCCGATTATGGAGCCCAAGTTGACTTGGTAACTTTCGAGAGGGCCTAGATTCAAGGTGATTGCACCCAATAATACCCATGCAGACTTGTCAACGAGAAACTCTCTGTAACGTTGGTGGTGATTTTTGGGCTCTATGTTGCTTCTTTGCGGCAAAAGCAGATTGGAGTCGTCGTCAGTGACATCAGACTCAAGCAAGGGCGAGTTTTCCGTGGATTCGGTGTTTGCAGGAGTGAATAATAGTTCTTGTTCCACAATTACAATGGAGTTGGACAAGAAATTCAACACACCCATGACAAAATAGAGACATCCAAAAAAGCTGAACACTCTATATAGGTCCAAGCTGGGCCTATCACCGGGCAATCTGAAGTAGTCGAGCTTCATGGCTTGAGACCCGATCAATGTAGACAAGCCATAACAGCTTACCGGGAACGAAATTGCAAGTCCTTTTTTGTGGGGATAGATTTTGGCGCAAGTGATGACACTGGCGAAATACAACGAAGACGTCGCTAAGCCTATGAAGAAGAAACTGACACAGAAGCCGTAGGTATAGTTGGATGTAATGAAACCCAAGCCTGGCATCGATACTACGCTCTCAGCGTGGGTTCCGCTGCGGATCTCCTCTCTTATTCTCTTCACCAAAACGCTGTTGAAAAGGTAGCTCGGACAGAAGAACCAGATCAGTAGTAATGACAATATGGTGGGACCGTAGCAGTCGCCCAAGTAGCCCAAAACTGGGAGACACAAGTACATACCGATGTATGACAAGGATGCAATGAAGTTGATCTCAAGATACGTAAGGTGCAAATCCTGGTGGAGTGATATGGAAAATAATGAAAACAACATGATGGAGCCTGCTAAGAGACAGCTTAGAAGGGCGATGCAAAACGCCAGGAACTTGAGCAGCGCCAAAGAGAAATGCTGGTTCAAGTACCTTTTGATGGCGCTGGCCATTCTGTGTATTAGGTTGGGCCTGTACCCACCGCGTCCCGAGCCCATGGTGTAGAATAGAAGAGCTGTAGTCACAATTAGAGTCATATTCAAGATCGGCGGACGGGCGCCTCACGTGCTTCGACCCCAGATTCGATTTGCGACACCTCAGATCACCTGACTGGCTATCGCTATTGTACAATGTTCTGTCTACGGTACATCTAATCAGGTACGTCATACTATATCTCTTACATTAATCTTTTATTTACTCGATGTAGCTGACGAACTTGTCGATTTCACCCTGGGAACCCAACCAAATGCCGGATTTGTCATGGATTCCCTTGGGCTGGATCTCCAAGATTCTTTCACCCTTGTCATTGACAGCAGCACCTCCTGCTTGTTCCATCAACATAGCCATTGGGAAACATTCGTACAAAATTCTCAACTTACCGTTCTTGGACTTGGTGTCTGCAGGATACGAAAAAATACCTCCGTACAAGAGGGTTCTGTGGATATCGGCAACCATAGAACCAATGTATCTGGCACTATAAGGCTTGCCCTTCAAGTCATCTTGAGGTTTTTTCAAGTCCTCAACATACCTTTTGACATATTCTGGCCAGTAGTACGAGTTACCTTCGTTGACCGAGTAGATGGCTCTGGTCTTTGGGATTCTCAAGTTTGGCTGCGTCAAGATGAATTCTCCCAATTGGGTGTCCAATGTAAAGCCATTGACACCGTAACCAGTGGTCAACATTAGATGAGCCGATGCACCATACATGGTGTAGCCAGCAGCCACCATTTCGGTACCTTTTCTTAACACGTCTTTGATTGACCCCTTGGAGTCATCTTTCAAGCGGTAAATACCAAAGATGGTACCAACAGACACACCTGCATCGATATTGGAGGATCCATCAATTGGATCGGTACACACTGCGTATCTTCCTCCACCTTCAAACACAATCAAGTCTTCTTGTTCTTCAGATACCAACACTTTGACGTTGCCAGATGATTTCATGGCGTTGATAAAGATCTCATCACCAATCACGTCTAATTTCTTCTGCACGTCCCCAGTGACGTTGGCGGTTCCGGAGATACCAATCAAGTTGACCAATTCCGCTCTTCTGATGTTGTGCGCAATGAATTTGAAGGCGAATTGCAATGAATTAAGCAAGAGCGACAACTCTCCGGTTGCCTTTGGGGCGTATTTTTGTTGTTCTTCAAGGATAAATCTGGTCAAGGTGATGATGTCGGTTTCGACATCCATTTTCTCAGACACGCTGTTGTGAGGACCCATTGTGATAGTATAAGCTGGTTAGTAAGTAAGTTGTTATTAGTAAGTTATTAAAGAAGTTGGACGAAAGGCGGCATCAACGAAATATTTATAGGTTGAGACATTATTTTATCGTCGGGGATGAGGAGCAACTGTTTTGGGCGCCGGTTTAGTTGTTGACGGATGAGATCCGGGCTACCCCATACTTTGCAGCGGCGATCGCGCGCCCGGGGAGTTGAGGAACCACCCGCACCGTGCGGGTCCTATCCCCGGGCTTCGGTGGTTAATGTCCATGGCATGAGATTTTGCACCGCGCGTGACGAGACGCTTGTCAAAAGTTGGCTTGTGTGGTCCACAAGTAAATGTACAACTTGCTGTAAGCCTTGGAAATCGAGGGTTTTCACGAGATCTTAATGAGCTCCACGAGGGTGGAGGGGCCGCTTATTACAGTGCTAGATCAATAAACAACTAATATTATTGCTATTGGTATATATATCTGTAAACCTCATCATCTGGTTAATTACTTCTTTGATACCAAACTATACTTGATATCACTTGATATCAAGGGTTAAAAACAAAATTTTGACGAGATTACTCTTTAAATTAGTATTGCTACTGGCATTTGTCACTCTGGCGGTGTCACAGGTATTTTATACCTACAACAATCAAACTGCTTTCACGGAAGTGGCGAACAGACTACATTAGTGTTTAGAAAGCTTGAAAGTTACTGCTCACTTAGTGGCTACGACAAATGGACAGTGGGAAGTTAGGACTGACAAAAATGATAATGAAAACGATGCATTGGTGGATGCATTCCTGCAGTGTTTGGACCCTGATGTACATTATCCATTAGTATATTTGACAAGTTTAGTTGACACTCTACGAGAAGATGACGACGACGAATATTCGTTTGAAGGACCAAAAATGTTACCTTCAGTGTCTAATTCCGTACAGCTCGGGTCGTTAGAAGATCTTAACTCTAATGCGACGTCATCTTACAGCGGTGGAAAAAATAAAGTAAAGAGGTTGGTAGTGAGGCTTTACTGGGAGCATTGCGTCAGGGGCCGTAAACCTTAGTTCTAAATAAGCGGAAACTTAGGCGTTGGCATCGATATTGACGCAAATGCAGCTAATGACGTCTTCGTAACAATGTATCTGAGGTGACAAGCACGGTGACGGAAGTCCAGTCGATGAGATCAGCCTACATTAGAAATGGTTGCGAAATTATGGGCCCAAGATGCAGTTGCTCTCTGAAGTGAGTGCGGGCTGAGCGCGCAGTTGGCGCGGTATGTTGTCACAAATTCGGCAGTTGCGATTTAGGAGCGTGAGAGGAAGAGATTTTCCCCAGAATCCCTCCGAGACTTAATGCAGAGGAAATCCACGAGGCAAGGCGCATCATCATTTTGAATGAAGTGCTGCTGGAGCCGCTGGTCAAAGTACCGGATTTGGCGCGCGGTTTAGTACCGTGTGCTTATCACCGAGCAATAGCTTCCAAGCTCAGCCACGCAGCTCAGTAGCTGAACAAAAAGTGTAGAGAAACATTATTCATCTATTGAACTTCGTTACTCAACTGTACTGTGCACATTAGAGCTCTTGAACATATTCGCGTCCGCTCTTTTTCAATTGTGGAGATCAGGCAGTTGTTATTTCATGGACGAAGGGATGAGCGAGCGAACAAATATGCTTGACGAATTACTTGATCCTTTATTTTGTGAGTCTCAATATGCAAATACTATGTGTGATCTATAGAGATCGAGCTGATTGAACCCAATCTGTAGAACGGCACTGGTTCAAGAATAGAGCACTGAAATTATATTTCACATCTGTATTGGCCGGAATAGGTGTATTCGAGCACTAGAGGTACGGAAAGTAATGTGAGGAACGGTAGTACGCGACAAGAGTGCGTGTACGGCGGAGAGAGCATGCGAGCGCGAGTAGCCCTAAAGATAAGGCCCAAGAGACAGTCAACAATTACGTAAATTTGGCGTTATTATTACCACTACAGCGTCGATCTGTATCGATCACAATCAATTGTGGCTATAATTCGTACAACCATACTCTTTCGCGTCACAAGACTCTACCAGTCGCTAAGGGACCCTCGCGGGTTAGTAAGGTAAATCTCTGAGGTGTCTTTTCGCACCTTCCTGCACACACGCCGCAAACTTTTCGAACACGTCAACTGCCAAATGGCCGCCAACCACGAAAACACCACATTCCTTCTGAACCGATCGATCCATACATCTGTATTAGTCTCAAGTGGCACTTCTTGACATCTTTTCTGCATTTTTCATATCTGAGCCTAATTGCTTCCATAAATCAGTATGAGTTTCAGGGTCTTGGATTTGGTTAACCCATTTGCCCCAATTGTGCCGGAGGTTATCGCTCCCGAACGTAAGGTTTCGTTCCAACAGCGAGTCATGTGGACCGGGGTGACGTTGTTGATCTTCTTGGTCATGTCGGAAATCCCATTATACGGTATTGCTTCCAGTGACGGCAGTGATCCGTTGTTCTGGCTCAGAATGATGTTGGCGTCTAATCGAGGCACATTGATGGAGTTGGGTATCTCGCCAATTGTATCAGCAGGTATGGTATTTCAATTATTGCAAGGAACCAAGTTGATCCAGGTTGACATGTCCAACAAAACCGACAGAGACCAGTTCCAGACCGCCCAGAAATTGTTCGCCATCTTGTTGGCAGTTGGCCAGGCCACCGTCTATGTATTGACCGGAATGTACGGTCCTCCATCTTCTTTAGGAGTTGGTGTTTGTTTGTTGTTGGTGTTGCAATTGGTGTTTGCCGGAATTGTCGTCATTCTTTTGGACGAATTGTTGCAAAAGGGCTACGGTTTGGGCTCCGGTATCTCCTTGTTCACCGCCACAAACGTGTGTGAATCTGTTTTCTGGAAGGCTTTTGCCCCCACCACTGCCAACTACGGTAAAGGTACTGAGTTTGAAGGTGCTGTTGTCGCCTTGTTCCACTTGTTGGGCTCCCGTAAAGACAAAAAGAGAGCCTTAATCGAGGCTTTCTACAGAGGAAACTTGCCTAACATGTTCCAGTTGGTCGCCACCATCTTTGTGTTCTTCTTGGTCGTCTACTTACAAGGATTCAGAGTCGAATTACCTATCAAATCCACCAGACAAAGAGGCCCTTACGCTTTATACCCAATTAGATTGTTCTACACCTCCAACATTCCTATCATGTTACAGAGTGCCTTGACCTCCAACATCTTCATTGTGTCGCAAATGTTGTATGTCAGATGGCCCAACAACTTGTTTGTCAAAATCTTGGGTGGCTGGGACGCCAGACCGGGCCACAACCAGTTGTTTGCCGTTAGCGGCTTAGCTTACTACATCCAACCACCTTTGTCTTTTAGCGAAGCATTGTTGGATCCTATCAAGACCACCATTTACATCGTGTTTGTCTTAGGCTCATGTGCTCTTTTCTCCACCACCTGGATTGAAATCAGTGGCTCTTCTCCTAAGGATGTAGCCAAACAGTTTAAGGAACAAGGCTTGGTGATTGCCGGCCACAGAGACACCTCTGCCTACAAGGAGTTGAAGAAGATTATCCCAACTGCTGCTGCATTCGGTGGTGCCACTATCGGGGCTCTTTCCGTCTTCTGTGACTTGGTTGGAACCTTGGGTTCTGGTACTTCCATCTTGTTGGCCGTCACTACCATCTACGGCTACTACGAATTGGCTGCCAAGGAAGGTGGTTTCGGAAAATCCGTAGTTTCTGGGTTCTCCGACGGTATCTAATTCTTGACTTTACTACATAGTATATACAAAAATCAACGTGTAACCTTACTAGCCTACTATTCGCGGACTTTTCATCTTGGGGTTGGTATGTAAATGACACAAATTTATTTCCTGCATAGAACTCCCATCTCAAAAATTTCACTTCAGGAGAATCACGAAGTGAAGAACAACTACAATAATGGCACCACACAAGATAACGGCCACCAAAGGCGAGCCCACGATAGTAGAGACCAGCGAGACTGAGTCTTTTTCTTCGGAGCAGAGCAAAAAAGATGGAAAACATGGCGCTTCAAGCCAAACATCGCCCCAAACCCAACAAGATGAGCACTCCGAAGAATCTCTCGATGAGCTTTTTGGAAAGCTCAACCAAGAAATACGTAATAAGTCAGTAGAATGCAATTCCGACGAGACCGAATTTACCAAAATCCAAGCTTCGATTGCCAAGTTGCCCAAAATTGAGTCGAACTTGGAGACTAACATGGCTCAGAAGGCAAAGGAAGCTGCCCAGAAACCCCACACAGACATCGTAAACATTAACGATCCTATAGTAGCCAAGGTCAAGGTATCAAAAGATGCACCAACTGATGCTGGCGATAAGTGGTTTAACATGAAACAGCCAGAAATCACTCCGGAAATGAAGAGAGACTTGCTCATCATCAAACAAAGAAGTGCATTGGATCCAAAAAGACACTACAAAAAGGACAAGTGGGAGATTCCCAAGTACTTTCAGATGGGTACCATTATAGAAGGAAACACCGAATTCTACTCCGGTAGAATGAACAGAAAGCAAAGAGGTACTTCTTTGGTAGATGAGGTGTTGAAAGACGACGACACTAACAAGTATTTCAAGAGGAAGTACAGTGAAATACAGCAAAGCAAGACGAGTGGACGCAAGGCACACTATAAGAAGGTTCAAGAAAAGAGAAGGCGGTTTTAGCATAGGGATACTAAGTACATATTAAAAAAGCATGAGTAATAACTGAATATTTGAAATGTTCTCAAGTGTAAAATCGTCTGTAACCGGTAAAGAATTAGAAGAAGTACATATGGTAGTCTATTGGTTGCTGACTCAAGTGAGACTCTACTCTGATTGAAAGTAGATGATGCCCGCGAGTGATCTCACAGTTCGATTGCCTACTTGATATCGAGCATCATTAGTAGTAAGCTCGCTGTCTCGATAACAATTGCATAGTTTTCTGAGACAGGATGATCCCTGATTACCTGTAAAATCGCAATACTCCAGAGATGTTTCCAGATTCACTCTGTGTAATCAGCACGAACCCTGCTGCTACATCACAATGATAAAATAACTACGACTTCGTGTTAAGGCTCCTTTTTAATACTAAGTTTGGCTCTGGGGTGTGATACCCTACCACCTAAAGTTCGGAAAATGGTTGCAGTAATGCCACTAATTTATTTTGCTAATGCTGGTTTCCTCAATATCGCGATGATAAGAGTAGCTTGTAACTTCATGAACTACATAAAAATCCTAGTATCCTGATATCATGAAGGATGTTCACAGAGCTCTCTCTACTTTTCATTATGACCTAAACGAGAGAAGCTAAGATAGGTTTGCACCCAATGGCGAGAAAAATACGTCATGTTATTTTCGCAACATGAGACTACACCCGGCTGTCATCCATACTAAGTTATTAGATTGACTAACTTGCATTGTTTCGAATCGATCTATACGGTATGTAACCATCGAGTTTATTTCTGATATTTGTAGTGAATTTTTACTTGGTATACGGTTGAGTTCTAACGATCAACCCCAATTTGACTGCAAAGAATTTTTCAATTCATGTAAAAAATCATTATGAGCATCCGAGATCGTTAGCGTTGATTAATTTGTGAGTTTGTATTTGAATCCACAATTTGGTATTCACGAAGCTATATACTGGAATTAAGGCATAGCACTACAGGAAATAACATTTAAGTGTCTTGAAGTAACGCACACAAGCTCATAATATTCGGTCTTGGAGTTCACTCGAAATGTTTGCACCCAAGCAAAACCCACCAAAACTATTTATTGCTAGGCCAAAGAAGCTACCAGAAGACTAATCGCAGTCAACCAAACCCCAAACTATTCATTGTTATCCTCTTAGGTGTTTCTTTCCATCGATACAAGAAATACAGTTAGAAGACTATATTTATTATACGGGCTGCGAACTTCATATGAGCAAAATATACACTTGAATAATGTAACTTCGTAAGGCTACAATTCGATTGTGGGAGCGAAGAAGTGAAAGGCACTGAATGGCTGAAAAAATCAACGAGATCTGACGATCAGGGAAATCGATCTTTAAAAGACATGATATCGTAGCGAGCAAGATAAAGGTGCAAATGATGAATTAGAATTGTATTTGTGTAATGCGAGAATTGTGACAGACTCAATTATTCTTCCAAGCCTGCCCGTTTGAACACCTCCAGCCGTACTTGCTCCCATAGCTTCTTCTTGTCTGCCTTTGGTAATTTGATTTTTTTAGAACTGATAGAGGTGGGGTCAGCGCCCAGACTCTTTAAGAGCTCTTGTTTGATCTCCTTCTTCAAGGCGTCCGATCTTAGTTTGTATTCATGAGCAGTGGTTGCAGCAGCAGCCAAATTGATGAGGTAGTTTCTGATGGCTATTTCTTTGAACTTGAACTTCAAAAACGTTTGGTTATCGCCAGAGGTGATGGCGTTGTTCTTGTTGGAGGTATCGTTAATTTGGAGTAATCTGGATTGCTTGACGGAGATTTCTGCTACTGATTTCTTGAACGCAGTATCAAGGTTATGCTCTTTGTATAAATGGGATGAAAATAAGGTGTAGATGAGTTCTTTATCTGTGATATGAGGCTGGATCAAAACTATACTGCATAATTGAGCCAAGTCGCCGACTAGTTGCGGCAACGAGTTTTGTGAGTACTGATAATCAGGCACTGACGTCACCATGGGAAGCTGCACCAATATAAGCTTACATCTTGTGACATTGAGGTTCCAGTCTATAAGGGATTCAGGCACGTTTTGGTGCTGCAAGTCTGAACCCAAGCAGATCTTATAGAGCTCTTCATCGTCCAAATCATCTCCGTATTGCTGATATGGTTGGTTTGGCGATTGTGCCATTTGTTGCGATTGTATTCGTTTTTTTTGCATGGCCTTATCGTGAAAGTAATTTTCATGCAATATGATATCATTGATCAACTGCTCCACTGTGATTGATATAGGTACTGAGTCTTCGGGTATGGTTGCAGTGGAGCTGGAGTAAAGGGAAGGGGCGGAGCGGACCGATCTCTTACCCGATATCGACGAGAAGATAGATGAATTCAGGCTACGGAAGCTCAGTTGAGAGTTCTTGTTGAACTGTGATGGTGCGGATCTTATTGACGTTGCCGAAGATGATATAGAATTCAAGGGCGGGAGTTGTTGATAGATGGCGTTTCTGGCTGAATCCTTGAAATGTGCGGGCGCCTGGCCACTATTACGGGAAAACGACGAGCCATACATTGTCTAGGGTTGGTAAAAGTAGAATTCACCAGTAGGGTATTAGAAACCACTTCTTGACCAGATATATGTCAGAAATACCCAGATTAAGTCGTTGGAAAAGAAAAGAGGTTTTATTTAAATTAAATGTCAGAAAAAAGTCAGGGAATTCGGGGAATTTAGGTGTAAAAAATCAATGCAATTTTGCTCGCATGCACGGAATACGCATAGGAGGAACAGAGGCGGCAGTTGAAGAGGTGATGATCAGAAATAGCTGGGCCCATCATAAGGGTAAATAGAGATGGTAGAAACCAGGCTAAGCATTTGCTACGAGTTGTGGTTCTTGCACTTGGATCGGAACCTGATCCAGTATCGTGACTGGATCCTCAAGACTCGCGGGTTAATTAGGATTATCTAGATCCTTATGGTTAATTCTGGCTATTGTTCGTAAATAGTTTTGTGCCTTATATTTGCAAGTTTTAACCTTGCGGGGGAACTTAATAATCGCGCCGTTACGAGTTGAGAGCTACCCCGCGGGGTGGTAATGTAGCTTATAGTTGTAAAAAAATTGTTCAGGTTACCACGACCAATAAAGGGGGAGACACCGGTAAATTTAACAAATAGTTTCCTAATTGGGTGTCAGGGCGGACTCGGAATTTCGGAAAAACACTCCAAGTGAAATTAGCGATAGATAGTCAATGTCACATATCGGGGACTGTTGTCAAGAGAAAGTGTCAAGCAGCACTGTCAGTTTTGTTGCATTCAATCATTACTATTCTAATTAGATTTGAGGCATTCAACGCCATACTGATATTGGAGTATTTCCGGGATTTTGGGTATTGATGACAAAAATAAAGCTGTTTTAGTTTTTGCCTGACACCTTTTACAATACGTCCTCCTTTATTATTAAATTTCCCGGAGGGATTGTTGCGAGCATTGAGCAGCACGAAAAAAAAGTGGAGGAGCTGCGCATTTTCCCCGAACTTAGTGTTTTTTTTTGAAGCTGTGCTGTAGATTAACAATTCGCATCGACTTAGTTTCTCCGGGGTGCGCAAGGCTCTTTTTTTTTCTTTTTATTTTTTTTTTTCTCTTGCTAATTGATTATTTGCAACAAGAATTACCAGAAGAAAAATGAAGAATGCTTCTATTTTTCAAGCTCCCAAGTTCTACACTTTAAGCAAAATAAGATAGACGAGCTATTCAGTTGTCTTCTCGACTCCACTGATTTCGTCTTACTCCACTGCCACAGCTCGAAATTTTACAAGCTAGGTTGCATTATTCTTCCGAGCACAATTCCTTTTTTTTTGAGCCAAAGCAACGTGGCACAATAGTGAGAAAGGGAAGATACTCCCGCGCACTGTAGTCTTGACACTGGGCCCACATAAAGTCGATCGGAAAATTCGAGAGTTTACCGGAAGTGCTATAGCTGAAAAGTTAGCGAATCACTTTTCCGAAGACGCCAAAAGGTCACTTTCTGGTAGTTATGAAGACAGAGTTTCAGTGAATGCACCATTTTATAGCTTTTGGGGCGCCTAAGACAAAAAACAATACGTAGCTCGCTCAATTAGCCTTTCAAGTGAGTACATTGCTGTGCTAAGATCAAGTAATAGAGCATAAACGGCTAGCTACGTTTTAGGCTATCCTGGATAGTTACTCCGATGTTTCCATTTGCAATTTAGTTGCTCAGGTGTTTCAAACTGCGCTACTGGAATAGAAGTTTGGCAAAGATATCAATAACTTGTAGTGTCTAGACTTCAAAAGAAACTGCACCTGTAGAGAATTAAGAATTGTACCAGATTTTGCAGCCATTTGCGATAAGCAAAAAGAGTTAAAGGAATTAAGTTTCAGATAACGGTAGCTAGAAGTCTGACACCTATCAATATCCGTAATCATCCTCAGGGTTTGCCCATTTCCTACCACTACCATCACGCTACCATCTTCTATATAAGCTCAAATCGTATTGACGTGCTCCTACCGATCGCTCTTCCATCTCACGTTCACGTGATCGCATAATACTACTTTCAACTAACAAATGGCATCTACCTTCCACGGTACACCAACCATGTCGTTATTGGAGGAAGAAGTATCGGAAAGTTTTGGTTTCAAGATCGAACCCGAGAACTCCAACGATGGGCTTCCTGTATTCAAAACTGGAATTGATCTAGAAGCATATGCGAACCATGATCTCCATCTTCTCGCCGTCGCCAACAACACCGGCTACATCGCCATTTCCAATGGAAAACAGCTCAAAGTGGACAAATTATCCAAATTGGACACTCTGTTGAGTCCTAGTGAGCTCAATGATGTGGAAACACTCGAAAACGCCCAAATAACCCAGCTTTTCTTCGACCATTTGGGCACCACCCTTTACATTCTTGACCAGTATGCGTTTGCTCTCAAGGTTGGAGAGTCAAATCTGTTCAAAGGTGCCCAAAAACTTGATACGCCGCCACTAGAGTCCATATTGCCATCCAAGGGTGGCCGATTGGCAGTTTTGACTGTCGACAAACAGCTTTTGATCTACCACAATCAGGCCACTGTTGAAATAGACATGAAGGTAACACACTTTTCATGGTCAGAATCAAGTGAAACATTATTCTATACCTCAGTTGACTCAACTAATATCAAAACTTACACCATAGATGGTACTAAGGGCGCTTTAGACCTAGAGAACCAGCTTGATGATATCACTTCCGAAGAATATTATCCCGTCCACGTCCTGGAATTGGGCCCCGGTCCCAAATTGTTTGTTGTTTATGAAACAAGAGACTCAGAACTAGATGACCATACAGTTAGACTGTTTGTCGTTGAAAAAAGGGACAATGAACTCACAGCATCTGGAGCAGAAGTTGCAGAACCATTTGGAGGAACGGCCAGAAAACCAACCTATTATAATCCAAGCTTACACAATTGGATTCCTGGCCAGACTTTTAGCTTTGTGACGTCTTCTTTGGTTTCTGACTGGTATGTTATCCTGCTCCAGGACAATTCTACCAAGGTAGTTTCTTCTGCTGAAGACACTCTGAGAGCTATCTTTCCTTTAGATGAGGAAACACTGGACGATCTCACCTCTGTAGGAGCTGCTCTAGACTTGACATCACAAGTTACGGTAAAACAACCGTGTCCTGGTATAGATGAAGTTAAGGGCTTGCCAAAATTGTTCACATTACTCAACAACGGTTCGCTTATTTCTTGGTGGATAATAGACAAAGATGCTTTTCAAAGTGGTACTGCAGACTTGTCAAGCGCCCTTAAAGCTGTAACCGAAGTAAACACCAACGATATACAAGATAAAGCAAAAAGTATAGAAGAGGTTCCAGCAAGTGAAACCAAAACAGATGAGGTTTCAGTGCCCGAAACGAAACAGGTAGAAGCCGCAGCTCCATCCACGAACTTGTTTGGCAAAAGTTCAAGCTCGATCTTTGGAAAGGGTGAAGAAGCCCCATTTGGAAGCAGCGAAAACCCATTTGGAAGCAAAGAAAGCCCCTTTACACCTCTTGAAAAGCCGGCTAGTGAAAACCCATCCAAAAACTCTACTTTTGGCAAGTCCGATTATCCATTTGGATCTTCAAATCCGCTTGCTTTCAAATCCCAAACTAATGCTTCGGCATCATCAAGTGGTTTTGGTCAGACCAGTTTTGGCCAAGCTAGTTTTGGACAATCAGGTTTTGGAAAGTCCGTTTTTGGAAGCAACATCAAGTCAATCGGTAGCTCTACAACTTCTTCATCCTTTGGACAGTATGCTGCCAAGCCAGTTGCCTTTGGTGCCCCCGCAAATACAAAGGAGTCTCCATTCGGCACCTCCACTAGTACAAAAGAAGAATCTCCATTTGGGAAATTGACCTCAAAAGATTCTCCGTTTGGAGGATTAAGCTCAAAAGAGTCGCCATTTGGTTCAACTTCGACGAAAGAAGGGTCGTCGTTTGGAAAATTAAGTTCCAACGAATCGCCATTTGGTAAACCAAACCAACAAAAAGAGTCCATATTCGGAGATACCATAGGGGAATCGCCATTTGGAAAATTGAGCTCAAAGGAGTCCCCATTTGAAAAATTAGGTTCTCAAAAAGAGTCGACATTTGGTAAACCAGAAACTCAAAAAGAATCCATATTTGGAAACACTACCAAAACTGATTTACCAAATGGTAAACCAGAAGCGCAGAAAGAATCACTATTTGGAAGCACCGCCAAAACGGAGTCACCATTTGGTAAACGAGACTCAGAAAAAGGAAGTATATTTGGAATCACCTCCAAAACTGAATCGCCAATTAGTAGCTTAGCCAAACCAAATCTAGTATTCGGTACCGAAAAAGAGTCTTCCCCTTCTAACACCGATTCGAAAGAAAAGTCACCATCTGAAAAGTCAGGCTCATTATTTGGTAATTTAAACAAAGAGCCGTTGGGAAGCTCTCAAAAGCCATTATTTGGAGGGTTTTCTCACAAATCATCTGGCGACAACGGATCTCAGCACAAAAGTCCACCATTTGGTGACCTTGGAAAAAAAGACACTTTCTCGTTTGGCGATTTGTCACTCAACAAAGACCTGTGTGATAAAGCTTCAACTAAAACTTTTGAACTACCAAGTGGATCAGAATCAAAGCCTGGCAGCGAAGTGAAACCATCTCAAGATTTGGAACCAAAATCAGAATCCAAGCCAGAAGCTGAACCCTTGGGTCTATTCGGGCCAAAAACTGGATCTAATCAAGCCTCAATATTTCCAAATGCTAACAAAAGTGAAAAGTCGCCATTTGGATCTTTTAAATTTGGTACAAACACAAGCTCCGCTTCAAAAGAGGTGTCAAAAGCCAGAGAAGAATCTAAGCCAGAGTCTAATGAATCAGAGAACTTTGAAAGCGAGATAGAAAATGGCGAGTTTGAGGAGTCTATTGAGGAAGATGAAAAGAATGATGAAGAAGTTGAAGATGTGGATGAAGAAGACTACGAAGAGTCCGGTGAAGAATACGAAGAAGCACAATCAATTGACGAAGAGCAGTACCAATTGGACATTCTTATTTCCAAGGGTGTACTCAAAAGCGAAAACTTTGTCAGATATGATGGACTCACCAAACCTGTAGCTGCTCATGACAAGATACTGGAGAAAATATTACAAATAATCAACGATACGGAAGGTAAAATACAAGCCATGGAGCAAAACCTTCGAATACTCCAGGACCAAATACAATACCATTCGGAGATTGACGAACTCACATCCACAGAGACGCTCGAGTATGGACAATTTTGGCCGCTTTCCAACGCAAAGGATTTGCGCCAAATGGCAGCTGAGGTTGTTCCGCAGGTGAAGGAGAAGTTGAGCAGTGTGAAAGAGCAAGAGCAAAAGCTCGTCGAGCTTATAGAAAAGTTGCAAAGTATTCAAACAGACCGAGTATACATAGACAGAATGTTCAGCCAAATAGCGTTGACCAAAAAGAAGGTTGAGTCGAAGACATGGAGCGATGTTGGGTTGGACCTTCCAAACGAGATAATGCAAAACAGATTACGCAGGAAGATGCAGCGGATCCAGATTTTGGAGAACGAGCTCTTGGCCAAAATGATGCCATTGAAAGCGAGAGCGAATGTTGGAGAGGACGTGGTCAAAAAGTTACAGAAGGCAGCGTATGAATTGTACAACTATACCAAGCAACAGGCCGGTGTTGTAGACGAATTGTCATCGAAATTGCGAGGTATGAATTTGGAAAACGAGACCCAAGTGTTGTACGAGCGACCCGGCCCATCCAAGTGGGAGAGAGCCAAGGTATTGGAAAACACTGTTGGTAGGAAGGTTGTGATAGGGTAAAATTCAGTGGACTGGAAGGTGTAACAACTCGAAGTTTAAGATCACTCAATTTTTAACTAAAACTAGACAAAAACAATATTTATTGGCCAAATATATATTGAATAATGATAAAACGCTGAATAGCTGATTCCAATCAGCGAGACCCAATCCAAGTAACAAAGCAAAGAATAACATATTATCGAAGCATTACTAGGAAAAAATACAAGATGCCATTAAATGAACAACCTGACCTATAAATTAGAGGTCTATCATTGTGAATGTTGTCTATTGTATAGTAGATAATCGTTTGTATATTTCGAAAGTAGACTATACACGAATAGTAATCAATTTCTCGTACTTCAAAAGTAGTTCTATTTATCATTTTTATCAAACGAAGTATTTGTCAGTGAGGTGCGAATTGACAGGTGCAGTTGACAGGTCCGATTATATAGTATAAACAACGTCATATTGTGATTGTAACAGTATGATTGTAAATATAGACTAAAGAGAAGTTATGTATCCTCTCCTTCCTTCACTCTCTTTTCTTCCCTCTCTTTCCTTTCCTCTCATTTCTTCTTCACCTTCTTTCCCCTTTCTTTCATACTCGCGTCGTCAAATCATTTTTCAAATCAAAATAGACGATAACAAACTTCACCATGGAGTATCTAGACACCAAGGTGGTGATACCCGGTACACGAGGCCACGGGTTATTGCGGTACTACGGTACCATCCGTGGCAAGAACGGTGTTTTTGCTGGGATCGAATTGGTGGGTCCTTTGGCCAATACAAGAGGAAAGAACTCGGGCGATGTGGACGGTGTGCGGTACTTTGACGTCGAGATCCCTAAAACAGGACTCTTTTTGCCGTTTGAAAGACTCAAAGCCGCCAATCCACACCTACAAGGTCTTGGACTGGCCCGTGACAGTATTGGCTCCATACCGGCGTCGCCGTCGGCGTCAAACAACTACAGTATCACGTCAAATGGCACAGTCCGTTCGGCCTCCACAACATCGTCTGTGCCTTCAAAACGTACCTCGATTGGTTCTAGGTTGTCTGCCAGCATGAAAGGCGTGCTAAGTCCTTCAGGTTTCGCCAACCAATCGGCTCCCGTACAGAAACAACGAGACCGTCGAAGTTTGCTGGGAAACTCAGCAGGATCGGCCACTGGAGATGCCTACACTAGGTTACAACAAGAAATGGCCGAGAAAACCCGGATTTTGAACGAATTGAGAGCCACCGTCAACGAACTTCAGCCGCTACTTGAAGAATACGAGGCAGAATTGGCCGAGAAAGACACCAAAATGGCCAAACACAAGGCCGATTTCGAGAAGGCGCGCGAGGAATGGCGCGAGAGTATCGAGTTGATGGCCAATACCCACCACGAAAACGAAATTTACTACCAGAAACAGATCTCTCTCATTGATAAGAAACTCGTGGAGGCCACCAAGGCCGCCCAGGATGCTAACAAGACCAAGACTGCCAATGAGGAGGAAATTTCCCGTCTTATGCTTCAAGTAGATGACCTCACCATGGAAAAAATCATGGTAGAAAAGCGTGTTCAGGTGCAGCTCGACGGTAAAGACATCGAGATCCGTATATTGCAGGAGCAATTGGCTTCCCAAGCCACAAACACCCCTATAGAAGATTCCAAGGAGAAAGAGTTGTTTGAGTTGAAACTCAAACTGATCCACGAAGAAATGGACCAGCTCAAGGCTGAAAATGAGGCTACAAAGGCCCAATTGAAGGAAGTCACCACCGATCTTGACACCAAATCAGCAGAATTGGCATCGCTAGAGACTGCTCTCGAGCAAAAAGACGTCCATTTGGCCGATTTGGAAACAAAATTGGCTTACAAAGAGTCGGAACTTGAATCTGTGATAGAAAAGAACTTGGTGGAACGTGTTCAAAGTGTCAATATAGATGAAGCGACACAACCAGACGGCGCAAAGCCAGAAGAGACCACCGAATTGCACCAACAAATCAAGAGTCTTCAAGACACAATCAAAAAACTCGAGGACGAAAAGCACACCATTGACGAACTCAAACACGAGTTGACTATCAGGCCTACGTTCAACGAATTGGTTGATCTTCAAACATCCTTGGACGAGCTTGAAACCCTCCACAAGAAAGAGTTGAGCTCCACCCAAGAAGAGTTGCGTAAAGTCATTAATGAGAACAAAGACCTTCAAACCAAGCTCGAGCAGGTGTTGACAGAACAAGTCGAGACCGCCAAAGAAGAGGCCGCCAGCAGGAATGCGTCTGTACTTTCATTTGCCGAGAATGAGTCGGGCGACCCCGACTCGCTTCCCATCTTCAAGCCAGCCGAGCTGGACCCTAGTGCGGGAAAGACCGATTGGTGTGGGTTGTGCGAGCGGGACGGTCATAGTAGTATCAACTGTCCTTACGAGAACGATATCTTTTGATCTAAGCCTTTATTATCTTTGCACCGTTGTACCCTCCGTCATAAGTAGATAAAAGATATGAATACGTAATAACGATAATATACCAAGAAGTACAAGACCCATTATTAGTGCCTTCTCAAACAGCAAGATAAAGTATAGGCTGCAAAAGATTGTGAATGATTTTTTGTCTCGCATATTGCTGCAAATAATTCAAGCTGCATAGAGAACTCTACAAGCACCATCTACAACGGATTGTTAGCGTGTATGGCCAGCCAGGTAATCTTGTACAGCCGCATTAGTGTCTTACTTCTTACTCAATTGCCATTTTAGCATTTTACGTATATGTACCAGGAGTTCGGCTATATGGCCATATGCTTTAGCACTCAGTTCAGATTCTGCCACAAATTTCTTTCGTTATAGTGTTATAATATACACAAGTTCTGCTTGGCTCAGTTACTAGGACGATTGTGTACTCTAGATGCCGCATGTTCCTCTCACAAGTGACGAACATCTACCTATATCGTTGCGAACAAAACACTCATTACTATACATCATGAATCTTCAATTTCCGGCAGCAAAATACTGATCCCACCACATCGATGAGATAGACTGACTGATATAGTATACAATATACTCAATAGGACTTCACTCAATGAAAAAGTACGAAATCAAAGTATATCCTTCCTACTTCTCTATTTCCGTATGCCGAGTTGCATAAATAATATTTTGGCTGCAACTCGCACCTGCATCAAAATGCCTGTGATTTTCCGCGTACAGAATTGCATCTGATATTGACGTCAATATATATAAACCAGGAAATTCGACAGTAAATTCGTGGGGTATCGTCACAATGTTTTTGAAACATACCATCATTCTCAAAAATGGACCTCTTGAGTTCACTACCTTGAGTAACTACACCTCCAAGGACGTGTACACCACTTCCAACCGCAAATGGAACCGTGTCGTGTTATTGCTTCATGGCTTTCCCGACGAGCAAAATACGTGGGATGGAATATGGGACAAGTTGTTGGCTGAATTCGGCTCTGAAACATTGCTTTTGGCTCCAGCTATGAGAGGATATGAACGCTCGAGTCAGCCAGCCAACCCAAGCTACAACGTTGCCGATATAGCCAAGGACGTACGGGCGTGGATAATTAGTCTCAATGTCTCGGGAGTACCAGTCCATGTAGTTGGCCATGATTGGGGGGCAGTTATTGCTTATAAGACAGCCAGCTTATATCCAGATCTTATTACCTCCTTGGTGTGTATGTCTATTCCTTACGTAGTTGGTATTAGAGCATCGACATTACTCTGGGCTGCCCCTATCCAATTGTGGCTCTCATCATACTTTTTAACCATGCAACTGAGTTTGCTATATCTTTCTGCTCTTCGTAACACTAAAACCAACAGCTACTTGGACCGTTTGTGGAGGTACTGGTCTCCCACCTGGGACTATACTCAAAAAGATATTGCCAGAACCAAGGCTCTTTTCTCAGATGAAACAGTAGTCCATTCAACAACAGCGTACTACAGAGCAATTTTGAATCCAGTTAACCTTCCCTTGATTTTTTGGAGAATAAATTTCGATAAGGTTCCCACCCTAGTATTGAGTGGCCAAGTAGATGGGTGCATGGATGCTAGGTTGTTTTTGCTTTCGAAGGAACACTTTAAAGATGAAGCTAATTTTGAAGTGAATGTTTTGCCTGAGAAAGGTCACTTCTTGCAACGAGAAGCTCCTGATATAGTAGCTAATCAGATAATTGATTGGTTCAAAAAGCATCACACAGCGAAGTGAATAAGATCAAATAATGTAATCATTGAGTAGTATGTGATTTACTTGATATCAAACTAAAAAGCCAGAGTCACCAGCCAAAATATATTAGTATATATAGTGCATCTTTCGGTACCAATGAGTTGCATTGATTATATAGCCATGTATTTCACCACGGCAAGGAATGGTCATTTACAGCTCCACTCATTATTTCCATTGGAAGTTATGAATTTTTGTAGTACTTTTTCAAAAATTTGGAAATTCGTCAAATGGAGAATTTGGCAGGAAAATGATGCTAACCCTACACAGCGAAAAGAGACTACCTTAATCTTTGCCTAATAATCAATGGAGAGTATCTGTTACGTTGAACATTCATGTAGTTCAAATAACGCCAATACTAGTAGCATAATATTTTGATGAAAATCACTTTCGCGCAACCATTATATTGAATTGGCTGCAAATTTGCAACAATTTTGAAGGCGAACATTCAAAAAGTGTTGCTACAACATGTACATTCACGCCCGAACTAAATGTACGTGATACATATAGAGGAATGCTGTGGGAAAATTAATTAAAAAAGCCACTATATAATTTCGCACGGCTTACGTTCGTTGTTAAGAATACCGTCCTGAATTCTTTCGATAATATTCCAATTAGATAGGCATGGCTTGTCTTAGAGCTCGAAAATAGCCTACTTTTTGACGTGGGTTCCTCATCTGAGTAAATTTTGTCAACAAAGGCGCAACAGCGCGTACGTGACACTTGTGTTAATCACTTTAACCAGCCTGAGAACAACTCCAAGAAACAGACAATATACTACTCCTGTTGTTTACTAAGTCCTCATCCACTTTGTTAATTTCGTCATAATTAATATTGGGTGAAAAACTTAATTCAGTTTTTGTTCAAATCTGTCAGGACCAAAACTCACACCTAACCCGAATTATTTTGAACAGTAAAAAACAATTTCTTTTCAGATTCACCATGTAAAAGCTCACTGAGTTCGCAATAATATTTTTTTGATGTTGTAGCACTTATCGTGGACTGCGAAAACATAAAACTTCACTAGTATGAATGTTTCTCTGGATAGCAGCTTTTGAGTTGCACACAATTTTCACCATCGAAGTAGTGAAAGTTGAATTAATCGAGAATGGTTAGACTTCATGATTGCGCGAGTTATTTTGAACTTTTCTGCATTCTAGCAACCTCAATTGGTTTATTCGTAGATTGAACTAACTATAACGATTGTGCATCTTTATTTTAAGGAAAATTTTGAAGTATTTATTAAGTCTATAAAACCAACGTAGTTTTCTGATAATTACTCGTCTTCTTCATCGTCGTCGTCGTTGCCTTCGCTATTGAAGTTACGCAACACCTCAGCATCTTCAGCATCAGACTCGTCCTCATCGTCGTTTTCTCCGTTGGCAAACACCAAGTCTTTCTCTTGGTCCTCTCTGTCTAACTGAAGCTGAGTCTCGTTTTCGATTTCACTATCATAATCAAATTCGGCACCCACACCACTCATTTGTTGTCTCAACTCGGCCTGGGACTTCAAGAGTTGTAATCTTCCTTGAAGAGCCAATAAATGAGGAATGAGCTTCATTCCACCTGTCAATCCGTGTTGGAGGTTTTTGAGACTCTCGGTCAAGTCACCATCACGGCCAATAGCACCCCCGTTGATTAACAAAATCCACTTGAGCCATATCGACAAGCTGGTTTTGTTGGATGCATCACGAGCTACTTCGGCACTTACAATCAGAAAAAGCTGGTTCACAAGGTTAGAAGTGGCCAAAAACTTAACGGTATCCTTAATAGCAGATTCGTTATCATTAGATGAACACAAGTCGATGATTTCTTCGTTTTTGCTTTCAGATAAGTAGTCGACCAAGAGATCGAAAAGCTCGTTGGAAGCTAAGTTTTGCATCTTGACTGGCTGGTCCACAGTCAAGGTGTTTTGTGGGACTTCTACAGCTTCAAGGGAAGCTGAATAGTCTACAGAAACCACAATTTCGCCCGCACTATTGAATTTCCAGTCCACAGTTTCGAATTTTGGCTCGTTGGAATTGTACCATATACCAAAAAGCTGGTTAGTTTCGTTGTTGTACCAGACATTGGTCAAGAATATTTCATCTTCGTGGGCTGAGGTTCTGATGAGACTTAAAGGGGACTGCTTGTAGTGGTCTGAGTCGAAATCTACGCCGAAAATTTGCACACCCTCAGCAGTGAATGCCATAAGTGCTTCGGAATTTGAGTTTGAGACAACTTGCAAGTGGAAAATGTTTGCCAGAGCCTCGAAGCTGGAAACGTTCTCGCGGGTTTTTAGGCTATACATGAAGATCTCAGTATCCTTTACGACATAAACACGGTCGTTGTTCAATGGTGACTGTTTCAAGAGGCTGACGGGATGGTCATTGACATGAGCCAACGAATCTATTTTGGCCTTTTTGGTTTTGGAAACATCGACTAAATGTGCATCGATGTTGGCAAAGAGAACAGGTTTAGAGGATTTGGTAGCACCCGGACCAGTATAGTGTATGTACTCGGCAGTTTTGATTGCCTTTTCTTCGTCAAATTTGGTGGTCTTCAAGACTTTATTTTGATCAATAGATATTTCATAGTATGCCGATGGGGTTTCGGAAAATGCATAAATGGAAGTTGACGATGAAAAACTTATTAAACCAGATAAGGTGGTAATAGATGTGTGCACTCTGTTACTGATTTTGTCATTTAAAGGATTGAAAATTAAGATATAGCCTCCTTCAACGAGCACGGCGAGATTGTACTTCAACGCATCGCTCGACGAAGTAAACGATTCATCGCCGGATTGCTTTCTTTTCCCCCTTTTTTTGAGTGCTTCGGAACCGTTGGCACTTGAAACATCATTAGATATTTGCCAAACAGAATCCACTATGATTTCGTGGCTCTCTAGTTCGATCTTCACGACTTGTGAATCGGCGATGAGCTCATCGGATGAGACTGCTTGGCTATTTATGGGATATATCTGAACTTCATTTCTTCCAGGTTTGGAAATGATATTGGCCACGTATGAGTTCGTGGGGTCTATGTAGTTTCTCACAGTAGGGGCCATTTCTGTTCTCCGGTACTACCACGTCTGGTTACCTTTAGTAGAGATGAGCTTTGAAAATTCCTAGTGTAGTGGGTTGACGCACGACCAGGCGATGCTGCTGCTGGAGCACTTGCAAATATGGGGTTGTGTAGTTAAAACGGTGCGGTATGGGCCATTGAGGGAATCGTAAGGTATGCAAAAACAGACAGAGCAGGAGCGAATCTGGGTATCTGCTTGCACGGCGTTGCTTTACTGACCCCAACAACTGAATCTAGCAATACGAGGTGCACGTGAGCACGATATCATGCTTACCAAACCCGTGAATCACCACTTCGTATTCCCCAAACAAAGCCACGTGCCAAGCAAGCCCGTGACTCACCTCGTAGTTGTGGAATGAAGCACATAGCGGTTGCGGAACTTGTAGACAATAGGTGGAATGAACACCAAACAAACTGGCGGGGCAAATTCAAGAGATACTTGGGTATGCGGACACGGGGATAAGCTAGGCTTAGGTCCAAGTCGAGAAAACAGATTATATCTCGAGACACAAGGTCTTGGGGGGTTGCCCTATTGATACAATCTCTAAGCTTTTTGAAGGCATGCTACCCTGAAGTACATCAGATTTGCCGACAAGTGAGATTTCGACTAAAAAATAGTCACATCGGCGCTCCGAAACTTACATGAACGAGAGTAAAGTTGCATTAATTATTTTTAAGCTACACAATAGCAAATTGTAGTACATATGCAGTGTCATTTTTTAAACCGAAAAAAAATCTAGAGAGAAATAAACAATAGTTAGTAGACTAGACTACTAGGCTATGACGCGGATTTGAGAAAAAAAAAGAGAAAGCCTAAAACTTCTTCATCTAATTCAATCTAAGTTAAATAATATTTTGGTGATGCATGACTCGGTGTCGTTTGAGATTCTGCTGCCAGCAATCATCGTATGCATGAATAATTTGTGTGTTGCTAATAGACCTAAATAATTTCGACCAGATTCTCGTTAGAATAAGTAATCATTGGTTATTTTTAAGCTCCTTAAGTCCGGGGGTCCCAGTTAGGTTAGGGATCATACCATAAAAATTACGATTTAAATATAATTAAGTGCAAATAAAACGCGTCAGTACTGAACCATTTCTAACCTCCTGACTACGAGCTGATATTCACGGCGTCAGCAAATCCCGTTCAAGCGATTCGAATAAAACCCTATTTCGAGAATTGTTCTATTAATTACTTTTCTATGTCGGAAGTTTATTTAGTGGTCTATAAAATATTACAAAGCCCCCAATCGTTTCCCCTTGCAATCTAATTTGTTGGAGGTCACCTTAAACCATGAGATTGTGCCCATATTAATGTTGCGTGCACAATGCTCACACGGCGTTCCACATTTGATTACTACGCATGGGGTACTATTTTTGAGGTGTTGCCTGTATTTACAAATGCTCACTCTTTTTCTTGCATCGCTATCATCTGCTGCACCTGTGATCTGCAGAGGTCTTTCAAGTCGACTATATCGGCCTTGAGCTCCTCTACCTGCTCTGATTTTTCTCCGATCAACTCTAGCATCGTCTGTTCTCCGAGACTTTTAGCTTCAAGCTGTGCCTCCAACGATTCAACTTGGTCCTTTATGGCCTCAAGCTGTTGGATAGTCTGTATTTTTCCCAAGAGTTCTTGTTGAGTAGATTCTTTTTCTCGCACCAATTGCAAATTTTCTTCCTTGAGCGTATTGAGCTCGATCTCAAGTCTACGGATATTCGAGCTCATCTTGTTGATCAACTGGATCTTGCTATTACCACCACCTGTAGGAATGGTGCCTATAGTGCTTCCTGAAGCTCCAAATCCGCCTAAAGAATTGTGACCTACCGAAAGGTTCTGGAATGAAGAGTATTGACCAAACGAGTTGTCTCGTTCTCGCGTGTAATCAAAGCTATCGTCAGTTACATCAGCACCGCCGAAAGAGGTCAGAGAATTATTCTGGTTCATAAAAAGCTGAGATGGCTGTACCACAGGCGTGAGCGACGACTCGCCAAGCTTGATTTCGTTCCAATGACTCGACTGTATGGAGTTGGAAGAGTCGCTACGAATTACTCTTTCGGCCTTGAGGCTGTTGATAGTCTCGGTGAGACTAGAGATTTTGGTCTTTAAGTTTGTGCGTTCCGTGCTGTAGATCTGCTGGAACTTGTCGAGTTTTTCTTTCAACTCCAATAAGTCAGACTCCCGTAGTTTGTATTGCGAGAGCAAGTCTTGGTTCTCGGACTTTAACAGCTCATATTTTGCTGTCAAGCTTTCATAACTCTCTGTCTTGATATCCAATTCTTCTTTGAGCTTCTTCATATCGCCTCTTATTTTACTTTTGGACATTTTCATCATCTCTACAGAGCCCGTGAGAGTATCAATTTTGGAGAGGAGGTTCGACTCGATCGTTTTCCAGTTTTCTTGTGACGATAAGTACTGCTGCTGCAAGCTCTGGTGGTTGTTGGAAAGCTTATTGTACTCGTTGTAGTCTATAGTCTTGGCATCCAGGCTATTTTCAGGGTGACTGTATCCGTTGATGCCAGAATACTCGATTTGCAGCCTAAGTAGCTCGACTTTGTTCTCCAAACGAGCAACTTCGCCCAAGTTTGCCAGCTTCAACGATGCTATTTCTCGTTTCAATTCACTAATTACCGCATTTTTGGACTCAACTTCGAGTCTCTGCTGCCTCTTAAGCATTTCTGACAGGATATTGAGTTCCGAGAGGTCTTTGAGGGCTTTGTTTTTGTTAGAAACCTCTTCGTCGAACTGTTTTTGCAACTGCACAAGCTTGGTTTCATGATCTTGTGCCTTGTAGGCATCCAATTCTTTCTTTACGTCATTGTACTGATGCGATACGTCTGAAAATGAATCGAGCAAATCGTTGATCGAACTTAAGCCATGCTTTTTCAATACAGCTTCCAATTCGCCGAGTTTCATTGCCGAACCCTCACTTTTGTCTTGAATATCTTGTAAATTTGACTCCAAGTTGCTGTTGATACTCTTTAGCTTCTTGATCGATTCGTTAAGCTTTAGTTCCTTCACTGAAAGCGCCTTGCCTTCTTCCATCAACTGCTCGATTGTGTCGTCTTTGGCTTTAAGCTTGGCTTCGAGGTGACTTTTCTCTTTATCCCAGCCTCCTTTTGAAGTAGTGGTGGGTCTTGAACGCAAAGACGTGACTGTTTCCGTCAATACCGAGTTTTGAGCCTCTAAAGCTTTGATTTTGTCTTTTAGGTGTTGGTTTTCATTGATTATTTGATGATTTTCGATCACAGAATTACCAGAAACGGGCTCCAATGCTTTCCTTTCGTCATCATCCTTATCTACTGCCTCAGATCGGCTAGGTTCTAGACTTCTGGTAGGTGATAATGCTAGTGGGGTATGTGATGGAGTAGAGGTGCCAGAAGGAATTGCAGAGGCCGATTCTGGAGGGGGAGTCGATGTTTTAGACTTTTTGGCGCGTCCTTTGGCAGCTTGAGCAAGTCTTTCTTGAAGAGTCAACCTCTTTTTGATGGGTTTGGGGGAAGTTTGTGTCAGGCTGGCAGGAGTCAGATCGGGCGATTCTACTACCTCAGGCTCTATTGAGCTACTATCTGCTGTGGGGGATGGACCATTGGTATCTTTAGTAGTGATGGCTTGAACTTCGGGTGACTTTTCTTGGGGGTTGGAAGACTTATCTGCTGATGAGCTGTCAAGTGATTCGGGATGTGAGCCGATTTTCGAGATCTCACCTAGTTCAATTGATTGAGGGGGATCTGAAGTATCTTTGTCAGGTTTGGTATCTTCACTTGCCCCACTTTTTTCGTCTTCTTGTGGTGCAGTCTCTTTTGGAGTTGGCTCAACTTCCAGAGGATGAGAAACGACGACAGCAGCGGAATCCAGCAAAATTGCCGGGGAAATATCGTCCTTGTTGGGCCCCGAATGTTTCTTGTTATTTTTTTTCTTTGCCATTCCGACTCAACGTGAATTGATGCTGGATCCCTCTGTGTTTGGTGGATGTCGCCTTGAGAGATCTGGATCGGCTGAAGGAGAGTACGGTCACGTGAGTAGACCACCCCGAGCTGGTACTGAAGAGTGGCTGAATGACGTGGAGGGAGAGTCAAAAGGAGGCTACGACGGTGACTTTGGAGCCAAGAGTACTGTTCTGATTGAGCTCTATTATTTTGGGACTCCGTTCGTTAGGGTGGTTCGCCGCCAGACAAGCCATTGGTGCAAGCCCAAATTTTGCCTACGCCTGCAGGTCGAATCAAGCTGCCGATGGTCGCTTTCAACGTGTAGACGGCAAAGCTTCTAGCTAGCAACAGCAGTTAGATTTTGCCGACTTCTGTTGATAAAATTTGGTGCGCAGTTCAAAGTTCGAAGATCGCTTCATTTGTTTTGCATTTTTTTGCACCCAAGAGGTATCGTGACAAAAATCAATGGCCGATGAAAAAGAAGTCAGTGGGAGAGCAGAGGGCGCATGTTGTACATGTAGAAATAGCAGAAGAGCATAAGAGTCATCAACGCAAAACCTAAAAAATACACTACGGATTCAGGCATGCTCAGATCTCACCCACTGAAGCCTATTCACAATTGCTACACTATCAAGTCAGATATATGGTGTATTTATTCAATACTAATAAACTCTACAATGCAATAATACAATAATAATACAAGCCGAAATGAACTATTTGGTGGTGGGGCTGGTATGCTCAGACTTGGGCTGGGGGTCGCTCTGCAACGGTGGTTGGACCGACTGAACTGGAGCCGGGGCATACTGAGGGTTTTGATAATGCTGGTGCACAGGCTGCTGCTGCTGCTGCCAGAACGGTGCCGGAGGAGCAACAGGAGGAGGCGGAGGAGCATGTCCTGGAGGATAGTAGATGACTGGACCTGGGTAGGGATGTGCAGGTGGTCCGTTGGCGTATGGATCGGGCACATGGCCCGGATGAGGATGAGGATGAGGAAATGGAATGGGCAGCCCAGGAACGTGGGTAGAGTTGGCACTGGGTGGTCTGTACCCGTACCAGTAGTTACCCAGAGTGTATTCAGGATGGCCCAATGGCTGGGGAGGAAAATGATGAGGGTCTCGGTATGGGTGGGCCAGGTGGAGAGAAGTATCAGATTCGCCAGCGGGAAACTGGTTATGCTGAAAGTCGGTTTTGGACCGACGGTTGCCGTGTTTTTTGGTGACAATATGCGTATTCAAGTGGTTCAACGAGCCGTAGCTCTTGACACACCCTGGATACGAGCAGCTGTAGCGCCGCAATATTTGGTTGTACCGTCTGCGAAAACGGCGGCCTCGTTTGCTCTCATGGAGCGGATCCATGTCTTGTGCCAGATGCATTTGGTGTTGTAGCTGGTTATATTCAAGCAGCACAGGCACTCCTGCCATGGACTGGCCCAGTATGGAAGGAGGAAGATGGCCATACTGGTTGTAGACCGCAGGGGCAGATGTTGGAAGCGAGCCTCGATGTACATGGAGAGGCTGAAGCGCATGCGGTTGGTGGTGCTGTGGATATTCGTAGGGATTGGAAGGTGGTGACGGGTTCTGCGAGTTGGTTGCTGGGGAATACACGGGTTGTTGCTGCTGCAATGGTTCCTTGATTGGATTTTCGTGCACGGGGCCCTCTGGGCGGGTGGATGCTATGACTGTTCCAATAGACAGAAGCCGATTGTGGCCGTTCTGACTATTCTGGTGGGCCGAGTTGCCTCGAACATTTAGGATCAGGTTGATCGACAAGTTCTTATAGTCCTTGGGCGAATCAGGTCGTGAGCCAGGCTTGCTCTGTGGCGGGACGTCCTTCGAACCATGGGCTTCTGTCACGCTACTGTCGTGCTCAGAGGTGCCTATGGTAGTGCCTGTGGTACTGTTGGTATCGTCGGTGCCGTTGGTTTCGTTCTGTTCATACAGTGTCATCGTATGCGGCGTCGTTCGGTGTTCTGAAAAATGGTGTAATCAAGACTAAAGTTTGTAATTACAAAATAGCGGTGGTAGAACTTACTGCAAATATCGATGCTATTATACAGCTGAGGTGCTCAGGATTTCGCTGAGGCTGTCTTATGATTCCGTATGTGATCGTGTTTGATGGTCAATAACAAATCGTGACAGAGTTTCTCAGAGCTTGCAAGGCTATTATTATAGTGCTTTCTATGGTGGGGCCCGTCTATGCTTGCTTTTGTATTTCTTACCTTAGTTCCTCTAGTTGAACTATTGGGTCAGTAATACCAAAGGAATTTACGATGTTTTTCTTTTCCACCTTGCTTCAAGACTTCGCTCTACTTTTATGTCAGTAACTGTGAGTTTGAAGTATGTACGGAAATATTTTTTCTGATGATACAAATACAATTATGCTTGATCTTGTTCTGGGCCAAACTTTAAATCCATGGAGAAAAGACTGAGTTGGCTACCCTTCAGAAAAGCCAGTTATTGAAAAGAAAAATTTACCCCGGATGAAAATTCGGAAGGGACCTCCTGGTCTTATATATTTACACTGAGACCGCTGGTGTGGGAATTTTCAAAATATATGAGATAGGTGCTATATGACATAGGTTTCTTCACAAAATTACACAAAATGCACGAGCTACAGCTTAATTTACTAACTCCTAAAAATATCGACTTAAGGAACTCAACTAAATCAAGGTTAAACCTTAGAGAGGGCTATGCATGATGCATAAAAAATAATTACACTGAACGATGCGAATTAAATCAGGAAGCCACCGGCACGATGCCAGTGAAGTATCAGGGCAAGGAAAAATCCAAAATAAAAAGAAAAATACACGTTCAAAGTTTATACTTTAAATTTTTGTAGGGCCCATACACTACATCGAAACGTTACCCACTCAAATTTTGCTTCTTCAGATTACGCGCTTGCTACAAGTAATGTATTGCGACTTAATTTAGGGGCCCGGGGATCTATCGTTCTCATTAGCAATGAAATTAGTCGCGCTAAATAGCAACCTCCTTCGTATTTCGGTACTACAATAAAGTGCGAAGCCTTGGATCTGTACAAGCCAGTTTGAACCCATCACACCTATTAGCCCTCATGGTTTGTCTCGACGGTGACATCAATATATGCCCGCGGAACTTTGTACTTTGCGAGTGACAAAACTTGTACTCAGCAGAAGGCCCACCTGTCATAGGTATTCTCTATCGCAGAACTTGCACCCTTCTATTGCTGGTAAACGCGATGTTAACGGTACCCCAAAAAATTTGATCTGCCTTCCTTTCCCAAGCATTTTGAAAATGTGGACGATTCTTGTTCAGATTGGTCGCTAACGTTTATGGTTCAAAATTAAGCTTCACCACTTCCCCACTATCGGTTTAGCCTCTCATGCAGGACCAATCTAAATTTTTCAATTGAATCTGCCAGTATTCAGTCGTTTAACTTTAGTTCTTTTGCATACTGGTGGCACAACTTCGGATTTGGGAAACTATAAGAGATTCGGCCAAATCTGAAATTCATTCGATAGCCTCTTGCATTAGAAGATTATAAATTTGCTAACTTTTACTAGAAATCTGAAAGATTAGCAGAGATGTAGTACTCTTAGACTTGCCTAAAAAAATCTCTAAAGTTTACTAAGATCTTGGGTGATTGAGGTACCCAACGTTGCTGGTAATTTGACTTCTGAAACGCTCATGATGAATTTGTTCTGTCTCAAACTATCACTGGTTTCACCTACGCTGAGTTGACGTGACTTGTTCGCAACCTAAGCGACATAGTGTCTCCTTGGCCAGCTTCGTAATCAAAGGAAATGAAATTCGATATCAAGCCTTTTCTAATCGAAGAAAATATTTGCTTTGGGCTCGAGAGACAACAAGTCCCTGGGATCCTTAAAAATTGCTTCTTTTTTTTTTTTCTTGGTCAGATTAGGGATCTAGCTCACGCAAGGTGCATTCAATGATCAGTGTAGTTCGTCTTTCGAAGAGTTTAAATCTAATATTGAGGCGAAGCTACGAACAATTAATAGCATCCTGGTGAGAATGCGAGTATATTGAGCCAAGTCATTTATGGGTCATGTCCTGATCCAACAAATAAAAAGAAAGCAAACAAATTCGCCGATTGTCTCAATGCAACATTATGTTCAAGTTATGTCCGTATTTTAGATTGAAATTCTTTCTAAAAATAACACGACTTTGTACCTACAGCTACGCACAGTACTACATTTTGTGAGCATTTCAGAACATCGGAATGATATCATACGTAACCTAATTATTTTGGAAGTTTCACACACTAATGAACACAATTGAACTAATTTAATCGCATAACAACCTAGTAGTAGAACTTTCTCGGCTATATTACTCAAAGCTCCAAATGGTTACTGTTGTCAATGTGCACTGTTGTGATGAGACTCTAATTGTGTTGTGTGTAGGTTAGTAGGGTCTAACTCTTGCCGAATATAACGCTGATGCCGTACTGGCGGGGTTATGCTGGTAATTCTAGTGATATTATTAGCTGATTACCTTTAGTATGGTGATCTCTCTTTGTTTCGATAATAAAGAATTCCCGAGATGCCTCGCGTAAGAGATTCAAGATGTAAGAAGATTGACGTAACGCATAAGTCGAGGTGAGAGCTAAAACAACCGCAAATTCCACCTGACATCAAAATAGTTGGCTATATGCCACTAGCGCTTTTCAACTACGGGTATTCTCAATAGTTCTTCGCAATATAATACATTCTTGACGGAAAACGAAATACCGTCTGCAGACTTCGAATGTAATTATAAACAACAAACTTTATTCGTAATTCCAGGGATATTCTCCAGTTATTATGAAGTCAATGAATAATACTGCCGAAATGGTGAAGCTTAATTAAATAACTTGAAAATAAAATAATGGACGCACAACTGTATATAACTAATGAGCGTAACCTTAATAACAATATCGAAGAAAAAAAAGGCGTGTCTCGTCCAAAACGCCGCCTTAGTCACATCGAGCTCACTAAACCCCATTGGGAAACTAGAAGTACATAATTCAATATTTCGCAAGCACTCGCTATTTAAAAAATATTCTTGCACTATAGACAAATCCTTTATGGAAATCTTCTCTAGATAAGATTTGTGGCACGGCGGAGAGTCGTTTATTGATTACTGGCAAATAATCTTGTGACGAGGCTAACTAATCACTAAATGCTATTGATGCTTCAACGTGTAGAATGCAAGTTATTTTTGGTGTACGTTGGTTATATTATTTTTTAACCGTAAACCATTTGCCACAAGAACCCTTTTTTACTCTTGGATATACTATAACTCTGCGGCTATGAAGCGAACAAATTAGAGTTTTGAATTAGCTCCATACAATAGGAATAATAGCCATGACTAATTGTAATTGAGAGTGAAGTTGTACCGCATGTGAGCAATTTTCAAAACTCGCTCGGTTACTCCTAAACCCGCGAATCCAGGAACCCTGAAAGTTACAATAGTTCAATCGTCTGAGCTCGGTATACTCCGAAAAACGCAGACCCATTGCCGGCTCACTAATCGATGTTAGCGTACCTTGTCGCCTGCTGATTCGATATTTTGGATGCGAAGATTCGTCCACATTCCTGTATGTAGCTACTTTAACCCCTCGCACCGCATGGAAACAAAAGGCCCTTAAAATATAGGCAAATTTTATATGCTTGCGAAGGAGATTAGAGGGAACAAGAATTTTAGAGCTTGGGCACATAATCCCGAATTTTTCATTTCCTGTTGTATGTCGGGTGGAATTCGTAATATGCTATTTCTGATGTTGCGTTGAATGAATAGAAAATAGCATGTTTTGGGGTGGCATACAACAATAGCATTCAAACACTAAACAAGCTATCTCCTTATCGTGCCTTAGCAGATCTTGGCAGAAAGGTTAAAACGGTTAGACAGTTGGTAACTTGTACCCTTATGACAGTATGAAGTATGTAGGGTCGCGTACATTTGGACTATGCATGCGTAGAGTATGTACGTGGATGAAAGAGAAAGTCTGGTAGTGTTTTCTATAGTGAGGTACAGTTTCACCTTGAAGCTTAATTCAATGGAGACTCACAACATCCGTAAAGATGCAAATTGTTCAAGATTTATCTGCTAGAATAAGTGTATTGTTTACGGCGAGCTTAATGGGGGGAAAAGTCTAACATGAATTTTGGCTAAAATTGAGCAAGAGCTTCTTGACTACACGAGTACTTGCCAGGAACGCAATTCAGCTACATTAAATAATATTTACAACTTTTCAAAAACAAAACCGATGTAAAAAGCAACTGCTTCTTTCTCCATGCCCTCAGCCCCATACTTACCGTCCGACCGTTTCATTCCCTCGACCAAGTTTTTGTTTAATCGCGAAAAGTATTTGGGAATCTCTTGGTTGAAGATATCTATGAAGTTCTTCTTGTACTTGAGAGTCATGCCGTAGTCCTCACATAACGCACGAAGGGTTTCGAACGGCACCACGTATTCGGGCACATCGTCGATGGCATCTTTCAAGCTGTAGTTGTACTTGTTGCCAAAGGGTGGTCTGAAAACACCATCTGCTGGTGGCTCCTTCTCGAAAGTCACAGAGTAGAGATCGTTCCCAAACCTTTTCCTGCCATCTTTATCCGTTAAGTAGTCCTTTTTGACGATTTTGTCTCTTATAAAGTCGGACGAAGGAATGGTTCCCACAAAAGTGCCTCCCAGGCGCAAAGATTTCGACACGTTGAGCAATAGCATATGCACTTTGTCTTCCGTTTCAAACGCATAGTGGAGCGCAAATTGAATCGACACACAATCTACGGGAAATACCTTATCGATAATCCCGGGAAAATTGGGCTCAAGAATATCTGGGACTGAATAAGTGAAGCAATCTCCCGTGGCAAAGCATGCTTCAAACTGATACCTTTTAGAGTCCTTACGCTTGTGTGCCAATGCTCCACGTGGAATAAACCGAGCCTTGTTTTGCGAGTAACGAGAGAACGCTTCTTTGACTGAAGCATCGGAAATGTCTATACCGATATACTGCTCGATGTTGACGAACTCGCACTTGTTCAAATCACCTCCTTTTCCACAGCATAAATCAAGAATTGACGAGGGAGTATCGGCATATTCGGCACTTTTTCTGACATAGTTGCCAAGTAAAATGTACTTGATGGCGTTATTAAAGTTCCTAAGCTTGTAAATAGGTGATGCTGTACGTGGGCCCTGGAGTTTGGATTGGTACGTCCGCTGGTTGTAGTGTGTTCTGACAATGCTGTTGATGTCTTTTGATGCTTTGTTGGCAATCAGACTGTGGAATGTATGGTATTGTCGCTGATAATCATCTCCATTGGTTCCTTTATATGCAGCTGGATTGGCTGCTACTGAGTATGGCTGTGTCACTGGCTCTTCAAGAACCGCACTTTTCTCATCTCTTTCTTCACCATCTTCGTCTTCTTCTCTTTTCCGCTTGATACGACTCATACCGCTAGCACTGGCTCCGTACTTTGAGTATTTGTCGTATTTATCGTCAGAAGGAGTTGTTTGGCGAGCAGAACTGGTCCCACTTCGTGATCCATATTTGTCGTATTTGTCAGTAGGCTTTGCACTTTTTAGCCACGCTGGGACTTCTTCGGCATCTTTGCTATACACTGACGACGCTACTGGTCTGGAATCTGTGGTTTCTCGCCGTGAAAATGCATTAGGAAGGGTTTCTTGGTGCTGGCGGGATCGTCTTGTGGTGGAATCGCCAGTTATCTTTACATTTGTTTCATTTTTTGACAACTGCGTCGTACCAGCTTGATCATTGATACCTCTATTGCCTTCGCTTAGATTTTTTTCGTCTGTAGGGCCGCTTTTCGTGGTGTCGCTCTCCACTAGCCTAACAGCTGAGGTCTCTGAATCGGACATTGGGGGTCGTTTATCGGTTTTTTTCTTGCTATAATAAACGCAGTGTGATTACGCTCTATTTCATGAGCTCGTAGTTACGTGAATTGGTACTTCTATTGTCTATGGAGACTATAAAGCGGCCTTGCCTGCCAGGCCTGCCTGGATGATTTCTTCAACAATTGGCATCAACGCCGCGTGATTCTTGGGCACGTGATGACCACCCTCGAATTCGAGCATGCGCACCGGGACCCCTACCTTGGTGTAGAGCTCGGAGAGCAAGAGAGTTCTGTTGGGGGGCACCACTTGGTCTCCTTTGCTGGTGACAAACACAAACCTGGTGGTGGTTTGGGGCAGAATATCGTAGTAGTGTTGGTACTTGTCCAATACCCGGACCGCTTGCTTATACTTGTTGTAGTCTTTCATCTGGTTGACGACCACGTGCGAATCGTGGGGACTCACCGGTTTTGTGAACGCGAACCCGGCCATAACCACGCACACTCGAAGCGGAGGATGCTCCGGAACAAGCTTACCTAACATATTTGCGACTATTACAGCCATCGCAGCACCCTGCGAAAACCCCAATACCCCATAGTAGGGCCCGTTTTTCCTGATATGGTCCATCACAAGATCCACAGACTTCTCGACTCCATTAATGTCAGACTCCTTGTAGTGCCACCAGCAGTAGTTAGACTCCATGCGCAATATCTTCTGCCACACCGTCTCAGTGCCATCATACGTCATGCCCGAATATTGCACCGGCACCCCTTCGGAGTAGGTGACGATATGGGGAGCCGTGATGTACTCTAGGTCAATGCCACGGGCATTGAGTAGCCTTCGAAGCTGGGCCGTCTTGTGTTTGAAGAGCTGGCTCCCTTGTAGGAACCCTCCGAAACAAAGAATTTTCTTCCCCATTATGTCATGCGAATGATGTGGTTTTTGACTCGCGAATTTAGCTCTTTATGTACCCCACGGTCGAAAAGTTACACAAAACCACACGGAGCTCAAATTTTCACGTTCAAATCATTCTGGCACTTAATAGCTGCGAAATTTAGTCCACACCCTTGTCAATAACGCACAACTATCAGATGACAGAGGCTGCCTTTATTGCCGAATTTGCGCGCATCAAAGAGGAAATTGAAGTGGAGTATGTATAAACAGAGGAATGGGGTGCAATCGATACTAATACCTAGAGCCGAAGCCAAGACGGAGTTGAATCAGATCGAGTCCGATGTCACAAGTGCCATTGCTTCATATAGAAGTAACGTGGCCGATTTTGCAACAATGCACCCAGATCAGATAAATGCAAAGTTTCTTGAAGACTCGTTCGATCTCTTCCAAGAGCAATTGACCCATCTCTTCCACAGCTTTACCAGTACGTTGGAGTCTGCTGGTGGGAAAAGAATCCACAAAAGCTCGATACTCCATAATATGACTGAAGAGTTCATCTACCTACTCTTGGCATATCAATACTTCAGAGCCGTCTCTCACGGAATATGTACGGCCGATCTAGAAACGGGTCCCAAGTCTGTTCTTGCAGGCGATCGGCTCAGCTTGATAATGCTTCCCAAAACAATTGCCGAGACACTACAAATTTCTGCTCTAGATTATTCAGACTACCTAATGGCTTTGTTGAGACTCACTGATACCATTGTGGAGTTCACCACCAGCTGTATAATCAAGACGTCGATTTCTAGTGATGGAACTGACAAGAGTAAAATTCCTTACACCGTAAGTTTGTTGAATCTGAAGCTATTGACTAAAACACTCCAGGGTTTCCAGCTTTTGGATCTCAAAAACGACCGCATAAGACGAAAGTTTGATGGTCTTAAGTATAATGTCAAAAAGGTGAATGAAATTGTCTACGACCTTTCATTGAGAAGATTGATAATCAAAGACTATGAGCTTATTTAAGTATAATATAAATCTGTCTACGACTCTGTGTTGGGGCTGGATTCCGACCTCAACCTCTTTTTGGGAAGGGTATCTTGGGCACTGCCTCTTTTCTTTGGTTCTTTCTTTTCAGGAGCAGCTTCGTTCTTATTAGAAGCAGCTTCCTCTTTGTTAGGAGCAGCTTCCTTCGTAGGCACACAAGAATCTGTATGAGGAATTCCATTTTCGGGAGCATCTATGTTAGCACCAACTTCTTCAGCAGGAGCATCTAATTCAGTCACCAGCTTCTCTTTAGTGACTTGGATATCTACGTCATTATTCATGTTGGCTTCGGGAACATGTTCTTTACTGGATTGCTTCCCTTGAGTACTTTCAAGCTGTGTTTGCGTTTCCTCACTACTCAAAGTTTCAGTGTTCTTATCAGCTACCTCTTTATCAACTGGGAAGCTGCTAGTAGTAGTAGTAGTAGTAGTAGTAGTAGTAGACTTTGCATCTTTACCTTCCACAGCCTCGGTCATTTCGACGTCCTTCTGTGGCAATATGGAACTAGCACCCTCCAAAACGGCTTCGTTGTTTTCATTTATGTCATTCGTCTCTCCTTCAATGAGTGCAGTTTCACCCACATTAGTCAGGTCACTACTAGGTTGCCTCTGGATTGCAGTCCCGCCGTTGCGAAGAGCGTCACAACCATTACTAGTACTAGTTTCGGTACTGATATTCGTTGCCGTCTGCGTTGTATCATTTTGCTGTCCGTTGACCTGAGCATTAGGCTCTTTCTCTTCAGCTATTATTTCAATCGGATTAGGGGTACGTAACTGTTCTTGCTCCTTCTGCTGCTTCTCTTCAATAACACTCTTCACATACTCATTGTACAATTTTGGCTGATCAACCAAGATCTTCTCAATTTCCTTTTTGAAATGCTTCAATAAGTCAGTTGCAAAAGGAAATATGTCTCTCTTTGCAATTTTCTTTACCTTTCCACCGGGAGAATCAGTTTGGCTAATGGTTTGGGTCAAAGGATGCTCGAGAGCTTTATTAAAGTAAAGGTATATCTTCAAGAAGATTCCTACTATAGTGTCATCGATAAGTGAAGTTGGACCAAATCCGTTATTGAACTTCTTCATGTCGTTGACAGCATACAAAAAGCACAAATGAGCTTCAAGATCTTTGGGGATTCCTTTAGTCTGGAGAACTTCAATAATTGCTTTAGAGTTGAGCATAAACGTCTGATACGAGAGCGAGTTCATAAAGGTTTCAAAGAACGTAAAACTGACGTTGCTCCCGATATCTAGAGAAGATCTGATGATCTTGCATATTGAAGAACACAAGATTTCCCACGCTGAATAGAGGTCGATCATAGTGGAGTTCGATCTTCTGAGCTTAGGCAACATCGAAACAAGACTTATAAGGTCGTTCTTCTCGGTAAGAAGCTGGATGTAGAACTTGGAGTATTGGAAGGTGTAGAAGAAGTGCTTCCCTGGGCGCTCATTTTCCGGTTTCCATATCAGCACCAATGTTTTACTGGTAGCCTTAAGCGAGATGAACGAGCTGAGCTGGTCTAAAGCTTCGTCGATCTTGCCAAAATCATCGTATAGGATCTTGGCAAGTCTGAACCTAGGCTTGTGGTGCCAGTTCTTCTTGTCGAAGCTATCAACTTTCTTTAGAGCAGCCACTATGAAATCAAAAAAGACATCCTTCTTTTCCTCAACCTTCACGTCAGATGACTTTACGTTGGAAATAGAGCTAGCATCAACATCGGAAGCACCTTTTGGCTCCGATCCTGAAGTGTCAGTATTTCCAGCCTCACTTGAATCTATTCGTTCCTTCTCTTCAGTCTCCGTATTTTCTGTCGTCTCTTTTGTTTCTTCATTAGTGGTTTCTGGATTTTCTTTTCCAGCTGCTTCTTCGTCCGATTCTTTGCCACCTGACTTATCATTGATGGGCTCGTTTGTACTATCACTTGGTGCATTACCTGGTTCTTGAAGTGGTGATGGCGATTTATCTCCATTCTTGTCATCAATTTTGAGGTGCTGTCCATCAAATTGGACATTCAATCCAGGAATGTTATTCAAAAAGCGCACACCTTCGTCAAATGAAATCTGCCCCAGCTTATAATACTTGTAGATCATCGACACCATCATATAATGGGGCTCTATAATATGATCTGAGCTCATTACACAGTCCTTGGTCAAATTAGCAGCTTCTCGAAGGGTGTCAAGGACTTCACGAGGTTCTTTTCCAAGTTTGCGCTGGATCTTGGCTAGATAGTAGTAGTTTGTCCACTCACGAGGCTTCGACTTGATAGCAATGTGTAGAGATTGTTGGATAAGCTTAAGACAGAGATGGAGAGAAATACAGCTTGTCAGAACGTTGAGAAATGCTGCTCCCGAAGGCTTTCTAATAAACCGAGGCTGGCTCTGCACCTTGAAAGCATGCATGCTCATGGGCTCCATACAAGCGCTGTACATCTCCTTAGCAAAGGACGACATCAAGTTACCTATAATTGGTTTGATAAGGTCCCTGGATGAGTTTTGAACACTGAGAGTACCGTTTATAGCCATAAGATAGCAGAGCACCGATTTACGCTGGAGATTGGCAGTGCCCACTTTTCTATCTGCCACCGTCAATTTGTCAGAAGTCCAGATCAAATCATCCTCAACCAAAAACCCGTACGCCTGGCCTAATAGGTACCAGCTCTCAATACGATTGGTGCAGTGGATCAAGTCGTTTTTGAGCAACATGATGATCTGCTCCAATTCTACTGCTCTACTCTGCATATTCTTTTTCCTTACCTTGTAAGAAGTAAACACCAAGAGGCCCTCGAGATAGTAGAGTCCGTTTCGGACGATCTCGTGGAGCTGCTGCGTTCTAGTGGGCGTAGCGGAAGTGGTCTCTAAAGAGTCAAGATCCAAGCGAAGTAGTCCATGAAATGCATCTTTCATGAGTCGAGGAGTGAGTTTGGTGACTTCAAAGAAGTACTCGAATATGGAATCATTACGGCTTAGCACATCGGATTCCTCGAAGTTCGGGTCGCCTACAACCTCATAAAGATCGTCAACGAGCGCCTTGGTGTCGTGTTTGGGGATACTGATCAAGGGACTCTTCTTGAAACAGAGTGGAAGAACAAACCGAGAAAGCTCCACAGTGGTGTCAAAGTCCAATGGCTGCTTCACGGCAGTCATATGGTCTTCGGGAATGAACGAATCAATTCCGATTTTGTAGTGGAACCGACACGATATGATCTGCAGAAGCTCCTTATCGATAGACGCAGAGGCTGGAAATTCACCAAGCATTTCTTGGGACATACCAAGAAAACGCCCTGCTGAACATGCACAGAGTTTTCGTGGTCCCATATTGTAGTGTAGCACCGAAATAAGGCCAGGAAGTCCATTCGAATCATTGGAAATAATCTCTTCGCTCTCTTTTTTTATAACATTACTACCATTAACCTTAGTAATCTCCCCGTCATTCTCCATTTTGATGTCAGTCGTTTCTGCATTTTCGACTCGCTCTACTGCTGCTTTATAGTAAATCAATAAAACACAAATGGTGCTTACAAAAATGTTCTTCAAACAGTCACCAGCAGATGCAGACCGGCTCTGAACGGAGACCTTGGTGCTCGACATATAAGCCGCCTCTTCGTTAATACAATAGACAAAGAAGAGCTCGACAAAGCGTACCAATTTTTGTAATGTCGTGGCCACCAGAGGCCCTAATCTGGGCAACTTCCAGCCGATGGTGCTCAAACTATCCAAGTAAGTATTGAGAATATCGCCATAGAATCCAAGGATACTGAGCAAGTTGGACTGGCGCACCGCCTGCTCAAAATTAGAGTAGTCAGAATGCGTGAAAAATGCTTCAATAAACTCCAACACTCTTTCTAATCCATACTGGAAACTCTCAATCTTTTTTGACCCAAGGTAGTAGATAAAAAGCACGTTCCAAAGACTGAGTTTCAAGTCTACAGGTGAGTTGTTGAGAAACGTTTTGATCGACTGCAACGCTTCTTTGTCGATATCAGCCTGCGAATCGTCAATGAGAATACCTTCTAACAAAGCTATAGCTTCACTGTTATTTTCAGTAGACTCAGAGTATATTATTCGTGAAAACATCAGCATTACTGACGTGGTAGTGAGCTGTGATTTGATCACCTTGACGTTAATCGAGGTGATGTTTTCATAATTAGGCAATGCTACGTCCAAAACAAACGGCGTGGCCCCTATATGATCGAGCAATTCGTTGATCTTGGCCACAATTATATCGGAGTCGGCCCAGTTGAGATTCTGTGCCTTTTCTATCGAGATATCACACCACCGTGCTCGACACTCCACAGCAAATTGAAGCTTATCAAGCCCTTTTATGCTACCCTCTGGGGCATTTATACCTTGCTCTTCTCTTCTTTTTCCTAGCTCGTATGATGTGGATTGGTAGTAGGCGCTCCAACGACCGAGCTTGTCCTTTATCCTCATTAGCTCAAGAGTCAAGTTGTTAATAAGACTTTTCGTCTTCTTGTTGTTTTTGGAAAGCTGGGAAATGGCGCCGCTAATCTGGGCTTTGAGTGAAATGTAAGTGTCTACTAAGATCTCCTGGATCCCTAACGCAATGACTGCATTATTCATCACCTCTAGCATACTTCCTGGCTGCGAAACCCGCATATTTTCCAAGAGAAATGTATCAAACTGATACACCCATTCTTTGACTTGGGTATAGAGCGGGAGAGGCCATTTCGTGTCGGCCACTAAGCACACTAACCCTGCATTTTGACTACTTGAGTCGACTTCAATGATTCCTAGGAGCCTTCGGAGTATACTGATCTTAATGTCTTCGTAATGTAGCTGCTTCTGGTTGAGTTCCAAGAGAAATTCTCGAATACTTGTCTTTGTTTCAAAAGATTCAAGCTTTGGTATGTCTTCAAAAGTGTCTGTCACGAGCTTGGAGCCAAAGTTGTTGAGTACTTCTATGAGCTTGAGTCTCTCGTCGTCGGTGTTCTTGCCTTCAGGCGAATTTTGGCCCATTATAAGCGACTTGGTGTGAGTTTTGGCATTCCAGTCGTTGACAATTTCGACAAAATCTCGCACATACACAGGTGCATTTGCCGTAGGATCAAAATATACCTGTATAATGTTGCCTATTGAGAAGTTGGGCGATATATTTGCGAGATAGCCATTGAGAGAGTCGATAAATAGCTTAATCTCGTAGAAATAGTCCTGCTTAAGGTCGATTTCGGGAGTATCTGTCTCTGATCTGGCCAACCTTTTGGAGGAACGTTGCGAAATACGGTTGAGTTTGGTGGTTTCGGGGCTTTCTTCCTTCTCTTCTTTGGTATCTTTCGGGGTTTCGTCTTCTATTTCTGCTGGAACCTCTTCCATAACGACATCTTCTACATCGTTTTCCTTACTAATCTCGTCTTTTGCATCCTCAAACATCTCATCATCATTATCGCTGATATTGTCAATTTCCCCTACATTAAACCTTACTTGCTCGATAGGATCTTCCGTAAGCAAGTATGGCTCAACAAATTTGAGCTTCATTCGCCCTATATCCTCAAGTTTCTCATCATCTTGTATAGTCTTTAATTCTTTATTGACACTGCTGATGATATTGGACCAGCTTAACGAGCTGACATCTGCTTTGATTTCTATTTCTACTTGTCTTTTGGAGTTTGCAGACTCCACTTGACGCCCAAACTCCGCCTTAATGGGCTCAAGGTACGAATACTTTGAGTCTAGCTCCTCAGTTTTTGCCTTTAACACTTCTGTTTCCGTTGGACTCATTTGTCGTACGCTTAGAAGCCCATTGAGTAAATTGTACAGTTTTTTTATTGAACCGTTTAGAGGCAATAATCCCATTAAATCATCACTTTCAACAGCACCACTGAGCGAGTACTCCAACGTGAACTTGGCCAATCTAAAAACCCCCAAGTACATGAATATCTCGTACAAGTACCCCAAAAGCTTTTCGTCTCCCTCCTGGTAGAACAAACAGATACAGAAATCGTCGATCAAAGTGTAAAACAAGTCTCGATACTTTTCCGAAACAGAGTGTATTTTGACTTCTTCCTTCTTGGAGTTGTCAATCTTCATTAGCTTTTCTAATATGACCTTTTCTGGCTCATTTTCTTCCGCTTTCAAGATGTCTAAATACAAAAAGCCCCTGTTTCGAAACACTAAGAAGCGCAATGTTTTAATATTGGGACTTAAATATGTAAGTTCGTCAGTTATAGTGTTCTGTGAACCCTTTTGAAGGCCCCGAACAAAGTCTTCTTCTTCATGATAGTGGTTAGAGAGGATTTCAAGCTTGAACAATTCGTCATACCGCTTGTAAGCTTCCACCAACTGGCCCGATTTCTGCAAACCAAGTGCCTCCTGGTATATTTTGAAGGCCTGTTCCACCTGGAGTTCTCGCGAGTGCTCCTCTTCAAGATCTTCTTTGGAAACGGTCGGATCTTCTGTAAGATTGAGTGGTACAAACGAAGACTAATGTTAGTATTGAGAATAGTGGTACTGTAGCACAAAAAAACGCTAATGAAGCTTCAAAACACTGAATATCTTCGAATTGACAACCGAAACTGTGTTAAAACTAACCCAATCGGCTATCCTTGCATCGTCATTATGATCTGTATAAAAGTCTTTTGCTTGTTTTTGACTTTCTTAACAATAAAATGGATCCGTATGGTGTTATAGCTCCAGAGAACTTCTTAAATGGTGACTTACCATGCTTGTTAGTCTTGAAGAACCAGTTGGTGCTCGAGGCTAACAAAAGTAGGTTAGTTGTGTAACACGTGATTCCATCTTGGATTCGGGAGTGTATATAGTGCACGTATACCAAATCTTTGCAGCCAGAATTGAACATGCAAAGGGGCGGTGACAGAAGTGGGTAAAATACCCCGATGAATGGAATGGGCTATTCACATTGGTGGCGCGAATAATCAATAATTTGTCAAAGTGAATTGTGCGAGTTGCTAAATGTCTCAAGAAATGGCTCTACAGTACTTTCTTCGATTGATTGCAATTTATTAGACTGTATTTTTCACGAGTCTCTAAGGATATTATTCATTAGCATTAATTGATTATTAACAGATTAGTTTCTATATGTAACCGGTTATATTTCTGCTCCGTCCCTTGAGTCCAGTATAGAAGAATCTATTTCCTTCCCTACACTATCTTCATCGGTGTGTGCCAAGTTTTCGGCCTTTTCCTCAGCCAAAATGCTCCTTCCCATGCGCAAATACCATATAAGGTGAGAAGTAAAAATACCCATTTCAAGTGCCAATACTATGGCATACAACACCATGCTCATAATATCCATGGTTCCAAACACAATACTCAATAATGAAAGCAATGCACCCATGGAATCCATCGACAAAAACACAAAGTTGATTCCCACCACTCTTCCTTGACGCTTAGCCAATTCAAAGTATGGAGGAATCAATCCGATAGCCAAAAGAACCGAAGCAATTATACCAAATATAAGCATTGGCCAGTGTTTTCCGTTTCTGTAGACAGGTCTTAACCAGAGAATGAATCCAATTTCCAAGCCAATAGTCAAAAGCACAAATGAAGCTAAGCTTATCACTAGTCTCTTTCTAGATACTTGGTATGGTGGATAGTACAAGGTTTGGCCCCACGAAACAAGGCAGAAAAAGGTAAAAAGTTGGGGTTGGACTTTCAAAGGAATCGAGCCGTCGATACCAAAAAAGTAGATCGAGAATGGAACTCCACTAGCGGCCCATAAGAACATCATGCTTGGTGGTAAGCCCTCGCAATTTTTCACCTTATAGTTCCGAACAATCTGGGGTACGAGCTGGATACACCAGAACACTGTTCCCATCGTTCCTAGGACATTTTCAGCGACTGAATTGTACATTGTGATAGTAGGGTATGCTATAGTATGCTATATGGATGAATTGTGGTTATCATCCCTTAGGGGCTAAGGATGGATTTATATATTATTCTGCCATCAAATGTGGATTGGTCATTGCGCAAAATTTTTTTGCGAGCCGCCTGAATTGCGCAAAACTGGGACCCACCTTCCGGCAAAGGAAGGTTGAGGAACTGGCCCATTTCTAAGCACAAGGTCTTCAAGAGCCGGAAAAAAGCAGCATACACTAACTACATCGGGATAATAATCCTGAGTCTATTCTGAGTCACTATACTGAAAGCCGAAGTTCGATTCTTCCTCTAGTAGAGCTCTTTGCTCCAATGGGTCTAGACGCGTTGCGCTAGATTGAGACTCGTCGGAAATTTCTTTTTGTGAAGAGGTGCTTGAAATTTGCGCCTCATCACCAGGTGACAATGCCACATCGGAAATATCTAACGGTGGGACATTCTCAATCGAGGCACCTGGGTCGTATACTAGGTTGCCCGAATCATCAGCCTTGAAGTACTCGTCGGGAAGTTGATCGATATCCAATTCGACATCGTGTTGATTGCCGTTCTCTGCAGCGCTCGTAAGGTTTGCTGTTTCGGCTTTACCACCACTTCTTTCGTCATTTGCGCTTGCGCTCACAGTGGGAGAGTTTGCGCTTCTCCATTTTGCGCTTGCGCCTGCGTCTTCGCGCTTATCCATATTCGACATGATGTTTAAATTTGTATCCAATTTTGTATCCACTTCTTCGAGACTTTCAGAGCTAACTGGGCTTCTTTTCCTTTGAGATACCTGCTCTCTCATCAACTCATCGGCACTTTGCGCAGGCTCCATGAAAAAACCACCATCTGGGATTTCCTCGTCACTCTCGTTGCTGCTCTCTTTTTTGAATCTACCTTCCCCATGGAACTCTTGTGGCACTGTATCGTCAACAAGAAATCCACCTTCCCCATGGAACTCCTGTGGCTCTGAAGGCTCAAAAATAAACCCACCGGGCTCGATGGACGACTCTCTATTAGAAACCTCTGGCCCTCTGGTGGACTCTCGACTGAACATTACACCGGAAGAATATCCTTCACCGGGTTCTACAGTAGAGTCTCTTGTAAAGCCACCTGATTCAAGCTCGGCATTGGTGATATCAGCACTGTCGACTTCGTGAAACTCTGCTGGGCTCACTGAGTCTACTAGTTCCGGCTGTCTTTTGCGCCTTTTCGACTCTGCAGGCTCGTCACCGGCAAAGAACCCACCTTCTTCGAGTTCACTTCCCGAGGTGTCATCATATACACTGTACTGGTCGGATTCCAGTTGCAGCGATTGGTCATCTTGTGGTTCTTCGTCGTCTCTGGGTTCTGTTCTAGGTGGCTCCGACTCCTCACCAACCTTGCCGTGCCGGCTATTCAATCTCGATTCAATACGCAACTTGGTCAACAAGAATTTCCAGTGCTTCAAAGAGTTGATGCGTACCATGTTTCGAAGCTTTTCCTGTTCTTCTTCCTTGAGCGCTTCCAACACAACCAACATAGCTTCTTCGTACTGCTGGTCTACCACCACACCACCTTCTCTAGCAGCTGGCGTTCGCCCAACACCCTTGACTACCTTGGCCTGTTTGCCGAAATCAAACGCTACCACTGCTTTGGCGTAGTCTATGTCGAGTATGGAGCATGCAGCGTACTCCACCATCTTCATAGGATACTCGTCGGAGCACTCGACTAGTACACCACCTTCGGGCATCATCGTTTTGGTGTACACGTCGATATTACCGTAGGCGTTCTTCGGCACCTTCCCGTCCACAATTGGCGGCGCTATGTACATCTGGGTCTGGAACTCGGCGTAAAGTCGGGTGTGCAGGTCGTCCTCGTCATCATCGTCTTGATGTTCGCCCATTTTTTCCTTCTTCTCTTTCATTTTGAGCGGCTGAACACCAACTTTAAGCACCCGTCCACGCATGTACCATGCTTTTGCCGACCTCACCACATGAACATGCGACCGCTTGTAAACGGGGATCACTGCGGCACTGCCTTTCTTGGTTTTGGGGCGGAAAGTTCCACATTTGCTGGTGGAATCCTTGGGATAAATCACTTCGTTGAGCTTCAACTGCGATTCCAACGCATAAAGCGGATGATTATTATAGTCTGCGATGTTGTTGGGCATGCCTTCTGCTAGGTCCCGGTCATAAAACTCCTTGGACTCGAGAATATCGAGACGGTTGGTTTTTCGGCCTGTTGACAACCCCCGAAGAAGCTTTTCGTACCATTCTTGGCCCTCTTCTGACCGGTAAGATATGCGTTTCTTGACGGTTTTGGCGTTGTAGTACTGAGTATACCGACGAGTGACGTCCCTGGCATTGCCGCGACAGTCATAAGCTATTACATACGTGGCTTGATTACGTGGTTCGCTCATGGGAGGCTCTAATTTGGACTTGTTGCGCATGGGCGTCGTTTCAAGCACCCGCAATACCACTGGATCTATACTAACCCACTTCCGGGCATACTTATTCCATACTTCGGCCCAGAAAACAGGGTACGCCGAGTCCTCGAGCTCATCTGTTTTTGTTTTTACTGCCGTAGGCTTGCTACGAAGATTTTGCAAAAGTTGTTTACGGCCAGAAACCGCTTCTTTCGGTGTATTTGAAGGTTCTTGGGTGTCCTGGTCATCATGTGGGGCTGTGTTTGGCACTTCTTTTGGAAATTTCGTTATACTGGTAAAGTCTGGAGGCTGGAGGGAAAACACTAACCGAGCATTTAGCCCTAGTCCTCGCAATAAACACACAAATCCTTGGGCACCAACGTCTCTAGTACCTCTCAATTCCGATATGAGGTGCCTGAACTTGTCCAAGGTGAGATTGCGAAGCCGCCGGGGCTGGTTTTGGCCGAGCTCATGCCAGTTTTTGCGCTTTATGCCCTCTCCACTGGCACGAAACCGAGATCCATACACTTTCAACACCTTTTGGATGCCATCCAAGAATCGCCTCGACCGCACTGTGGTGAGAACCAGCTCGTCCCGGTCCTGATGAAGCAATTGGACCGTCGAGGGCGCCACAAAACTCTTCAATTGCTCGGCTAGAATGGTATCGTTGCACCACCTATTTCGAAATGCACCGTGTACGGCCATCAATGCCACACAGTACTGGTGCATATGACGTCGCTGGACCCGTTGTTCTTTGGATATCGTCGTCACTCGTTTCTTGGACGCAGCAGGCGGTGCTGGCCGTGCGATCGATATCGTGAACTCGTCTTGGGGAGCCAAATTTTGGGGAGAGCCCTCTTTCAGCTCAAGATCTACGTTTTCAAAGTCACTTTCATCGTCATCGTCATCCTTGGTACTCCGCTGCAAGTCCACATCTTCGAAGTCGTCCGAATCGTCTGAGTCCACCTCGACTACTTCGCCCACCACAGGGCTCGTCGTAAGCCCCACTCTCAAGCCAGCACCTCCGTTGGAGTCGGACGCTCGCGCCCGTTCTAAGGATGCCCCTTTTGACCATACTTCCCCATTTATACCGGCTCTGAATGGGCTTGCTCTCTGCGTTCGAGGTTGCTTAAGCTCCGGCACATTTGCACCCAGCACGACAGCACTTCTCTCAATCACTTCGTCACCATCACCACGCCGCCGCCTCTTACGCTCTCCACTACCAATTCCCCTCAACTCCCTCTTTATCATCTCTTTATACCGTTCATCCATACCGCTTCCCGGCACTATTCATCTCGCCATCGCGATTTTTCATTTAGCGCGTTAAGTTCAAATTTCCGCTGCATCAACTTAATTCAACTACAACACAACTACACACAGAAATATGCACAAAGGGGAGGATATATAGTCATGATACACACACAGCTACGCTTTAACACCCTACGACTACCGTGGACTTGTACCATTCGACATTTTGCGGGCTCTACACCGAATGTGGTGCCTCCTCGTCCGGCCACTCTCTCCAGTCTCATCAACGATAATTACGCTCAACGAGCGCTAGATCGGACCCACCGGTCGTTATTGGCACATCACAGACGCCCACAGGACCGGTACGGAGCATCTGAAGCCGCACTAGGCCTCAATCTTGCCAATTTGCTTGTGGTTGTCCAAAACGACGTCGAGAACGGCTCGCTCAATATCCGCCTAAAGACCCCACTTCCTTCCAAGAAACAACACATGCTCGAGCCACTAGTGTTTGTGCACATTCTTCTTCTACATCAAATAGCTAACGGTAAAGAACATCCAAATATTGGCCCGTTTTTAAACGACCTTATCACCAAAAATACCAAAGCCAACCAAATCACCAAAGAAACTGAAACCAACACCACTGACGAGACTAATAAAAATGCTAATGCTGATTCTATTGACGCTTATGCATTCATAAACACACTTGTAACATCATCATATCCACCTACACCTTCCCTCGTCCAAGCCCTCCACGCATTCCATCTCATTTCCTCCAAATACTTTCATGCCAACTACACAGAAGAACACCTTTCGGCGTGGATTCTCTCCATCACAGCGCCCTCAGTGCAATTAAGCTGCGAACACCTACGTAACCACGTCCAAATACCCCCGTTTGTGCTTGCAGATGTGCTTTTGAGGACTCCCATGTGCAAACAAGACCTCGAGCTTCAGCTTGATTTATGGTGCCAATTCCGCAAACAAATCGTCACAGCATTTACACACAGACCTCTGCACCTCAAGACCATCATCTCCAACCTCTTTTTCTATCATATTGTCTACGATTCGCATTCATTGCCCGATCTTGTCACTTCGGTCTTTGGGTTTTTGGCCAGCCCAAAGGCCGGCTGCACTATCAATGAACTTGGCGTCCCGTTCTTAAATCGCATCATATGGGATATAGGATGCATCTCTACTATCAGAACCTCTGCCGGCAGTATGAAAAGTGTAGTTAAAGCCCAGGAAATTTTGGTCAGCTACGTGGCGATGCAAGGCTCCAATCAGTCCAAAAAGGTGCACCAGAAATTGGATTTGAAGGCCCACATGGGTTTGGTATTAGCCATTCATACTATGTCGCCCGATAAAGCAGCCCAGCTCATACTGGTGGCGGAAAGACGCTTCTTTGTCGCGGACCAGACTGTGGGATCCAAGGATATGATCGCATATAACATCACCAAAACGTTCCTAGCATCAAATCCACAGCAATTGGTGGAAATCTTCAATAACTATGCCGTGGAAAACTCGCATTCGTCAGTACTTTGGCTCAGTTTCATAAAGAGGCTAGCCCAATTGGGGTTATTATCCCAAAAAAGGTCGCTCAAAATCGTAACTGAGCTCGTAAAGCTCAAAGCAAAAGTCATAGTCAGCAAGGATATTCTTTCACTACTCATTAAGCCAATCAAGGGCCTTAATAGTCTCGATGCCTTCATTTGCAGAATTTCTGCCATTGGCCCGCATTTCGTCACTGTCCACTCCTCTTCCATCTTGCCCAAATACTTGACCATGCTCTACCAGAACCACGGCTCCAATAACTTGGCAGAAAACTACTATAGTTGGGATACCAAGCCCTCAGCAAAACTGCTTGGAACCTATAAGGGATTTCCGTCAGTAGAGGCGTATGCTCGCCACGTCTACTACAATTGCATCAAAAAGAAGACCCCCAGAGTAATTGGCACAATGCTACAGGGCGAAGCCATGATAGCTCCTCAAGGAGTGTATGAACTCTATCAGAAGGAATTGAAGATCCATATGGCCTCGCCTGACCTGGGGTGTATTTTGGCGTTGATTAGAGCTTCCATGAAGCCCTCTGCCACCGAAACTTGTATTATGTGGGGCAACCTCTATGCTCCCCAGATCGCTATCCACGAGTTCGCATCACACGTCAAGCACGACCTCAATGATACCAAGAATATCGTGCCGGACAACAATCTCTGGCAAAATTACATACGGATGCTTGCAAAGTATGAGTACGTGTACGAGCTTTCGGAGATCATGCACTGGTGGGAGAGACTTAACTTCAATCCCAAGTACTCCACCTTGAAGTTGCTCTTGGCTAGTTTGCCTGAGGACCACACCAAACGGTACATCAGCCATATCGAAAAGCTCAGAAAGGATAGTATTCAAGGGATCGAGCCCAGCGATAGAGGAGCGTGGAACTGGCCCACCGTTGAGGAGGTAGAAGCATACAAAAGCAAACACCTCCACGCACCACCAAACAAAACATGGATAAGGAAGGTTATAGACTAATGTGCATAGCATAAAATACAGATAATATAACTTATAAGTTCATAAAATTATCTATATAATGTATCATACTACTACCTCGTCATTACAAGGATGTTCTATAATTTCCGTCTTTGTGTGAGTAAATGGCAATTAGGTAATTTTGCAAAATACGAGCTTTTTTGGTAAAAATCGTTTCCGTTCAATACAAGTGTTGCATTGTGCAAATGCAAAATAAACGAGGCCAAACTCTCACAGGACAGTATCGTATATTGAAAGCACCGAACATTTTGCACCCAAAATCGAAGTGGGTGTGCTTGTATGCACACCTAGCTTTTCGAAATGCAACAGTGCAAGTTTAGTGCAACAAGTTTAGTGAAGCATGCCTACTTATAATTACCCATCACGGTGCAAGAGCGTTTCTTCAGTTAAATGGAGCAGCGCGCAACTTTGACCCAGACGCCTCCTCATCTCTTATGCCTTCAACCCATCTCATTTCTCACTGGCAATTTGGGCCTTTTTGCACCCGCGCAGTTCAACGTGGACCACAAAACGTCAACCGGTGGGCGTTTCGTTCACACCATGCCATGGCCGAGACCAAACAGTCTTACCATGCGTACATGTCTCAATACAGCAAACCCCTCTCTCTCATGCTCATGTATCTCCTTCTCGCTCTTCCGTGTCCCTCCCGGCCCCTTAGTCCCTCCGGCGGTTATTGCCTCGGCCCCTCTCCGCCAATCACAGTCCGTTTCTTCGGCGCGCGGTTTTTCATCACCGATCAAACCCGACCGCATAAATACCCCAGTTTTACCGCCAACTCCTCAGCGCACCATACTGTCACACAATGTTAAGATTCAGCAGCACCCCAATCAAGAGTCAATTAAGAGGGTTCTCCACCCGCTCTGCCTTGCTCAAGTCGGTCAGAATCGAAAGCGATGCTTTTGGTGAAATCGAAGTCGATGCCTCCAAGTACTACGGTGCCCAAACCGCCAGATCAAAGCACAACTTCAAGATCGGTGGCTCTGCCGCCCGCATGCCGTTGCCAGTGGTTCATGCTTTTGGTGTCTTGAAGAAGTCTGCCGCCATTGTCAATGAAAAGTTGGGTGCCTTGGATCCAAAGATTTCGTCTGCCATCCAACAAGCCGCTACCGAAGTGGCCGAAGGGAAGTTGGACGACCACTTTCCTTTGGTTGTTTTCCAAACGGGTTCCGGTACTCAATCCAACATGAACGCCAACGAAGTCATTTCCAACAGAGCCATTGAAATCTTGGGCGGAGAAATGGGTTCCAAGAAACCAGTCCACCCAAATGACCACTGTAACATGTCTCAATCTTCCAACGACACCTTCCCTACTGTGATGCACATTGCCGCCGTCACCGAAATCACCCACTCGTTGATTCCTGAATTGACCAAGTTGCGTGACTCTTTGCAAAAGAAGTCCGACGAGTTCAAAGACATCATCAAGATCGGTAGAACCCACTTGCAAGACGCCACTCCATTGACTTTGGGTCAAGAATTCTCTGGCTACGTCCAGCAACTCACCAACGGTATCGAAAGAGTCGAAAAGACCTTGCCTAACTTACACTTCTTGGCCCAAGGTGGTACTGCTGTCGGTACTGGATTGAACACTATCAAAGGGTTTGATGCCAAGATCGCCGAACAAGTATCGGAATTGACCGGATTGGCTTTCAAGACCGCTCCTAACAAGTTCGAAGCCTTGGCTGCCCACGACGCCATTGTCGAAGCCTCTGGTGCCTTGAACACCGTTGCTGTTTCCTTATTCAAGATCGCCAACGATATCAGATACTTGGGTTCCGGCCCAAGATGTGGTTACGGAGAATTGTCGTTGCCAGAAAACGAACCAGGTTCGTCCATCATGCCTGGTAAGGTCAACCCAACCCAAAACGAAGCCTTGACCATGGTTGCAGCCCAAGTGTTCGGTAACCATTCAGCCATCACTTTCGCCGGTGCTTCTGGACAATTCGAATTGAATGTTTTCAAGCCAGTCATGATTGCTAACTTGTTGTCTTCAATCAGACTTATTGCCGATGGTTGTGCTTCTTTCAGAGAACACTGTGTTGACGGTATCCAAGCCAATGTCGACAAGATCGAAAAGACTTTACACGAATCTTTGATGTTGGTTACTGCTTTGAACCCAAAGATCGGTTACGATGCTGCTTCCAAAACTGCCAAGAACGCCCACAAGAAGGGTTTGACTTTGAAGCAATCTGCTTTGGAGTTGGGTGTCTTAACTGAAGCCGAATTCGACGAATGGGTTAGACCTGAAAAGATGATTGGTCCAAAGGACTAACTATTTCAATTAACACACTTTTCATAAACGAGGTAAAAAAGTCGTAGAGGCTAAAAAGCTTATGTAATCAAACCGACTTGAAGAAGCATGAATTGACTATCTTACTACGTTCTTTATTTATTATATTTACTTTATAAATATATATTTATACATGTTGATCTTACATCTTCCTCTATTCATTGAAGTCACTTTGTCTTTCAACTTCTCCCTCACCATATAGGGTCGTGTGCAACCAAATAGTGTTGGTCAATTATAATCATAGCACACATTAACCAAGTATTGGCACATGACCTTGTCCAGCATCTTAGAACGGGTAAAGAAGAAGGGACAAGTACCTATCAAACCACAGTCATCTTCCAATACACAAAATGACACCAATAACATGAAATTTCCTCCCAGTTCCACTGGTCAAAGAGTAGTTGATCCAGTTGTTGCAAGGCTCAAGGAGAAACGAAGACTTGAAAAGGAAGAAAAGGAACGCAAAGCAAGAGAATTAAAAGGCTTGCCGCCCAAAAAGGCCAAGCCAGCTCCCAAAACAACCACCAGACCCACAAACACCCCCACTAGTAGGGCCCAAACTGCAAAGTCTGGTTTAAAAAACGGGGCTATTGCCAGACAAAACACTCCCAATGGTACTCCAAATGGCACTAGCAATGGCAACTCCAAGGCACCACCTGTTAAAAAAATGAGTTTCAACGATTTGATGAAACGGGCATCCAAAATTGACCAGTCGAAACTCTCGATTTCGTACCAATCCAGGACTAAATCTCCTGAATCCAAGACCAAATCACCCGAAGCAACTGGTATCGGGTCCAAACCAGGGTTTGGAAACCAAAGATCCAGTTCTGCACCAGCTGAGCTCAGAAAAGCAGTGAATTCCCCACAACGACCAGCCCCTCGCAATAATATTACCGCATCGGCACGAGATAGAAAGCCCAATATACCACCACCTACAACCTCTCGTGCACCCATACCTATTCGTAAACCCTCGTCGCAACTAGAGAGTAAGCTCAAATCCAAGAAAGCTAGACCAAAAACGAGTAGTCAGATGGGCAGAAATGGCCAAACCCATGACCATTATGATAGTTACGACGATGACAACGACTCTCTAGATTCGTTCATTGAATCAGACGAGGAAGAAGAGCATCGCAGACAAAAATCGGCCGCAGACTATGATAGAGACGAGATATGGGCCATATTCAACAGAGGGAAAAAGAGATCGTACTATGAACAGTACGATGATTATGATTCTGATAGCATGGAAGCTACTGGTGCCGAGATTTTGGAGGAAGAAAACAGGTCGAGGCGGAATGCTGAAATCGAAGATAGACGAGAGTTGGAGGCGGAAAGGCGCCACGCCGCTGCGAAATTGGCAAGAAAAAACCGCTAAACAAGTATTAAGGGAGCTATCAAAGGTTCAGTACAAGGTTCTTGTGGAGACTGCGAGCTACCAAAGGACATAGCAGACAGTTTTCAAGCGTCTGCTCTTATTTATTCTCTACCCGTTAAATTCTACTAGTCACAAAGTTCCTCTTGTCGTCCAAGACATAGCTAGCATAACAGTTAATTTTTGAAACAGTTGTAGACTACGAAACATAGAGCCTATTCATCTATCGCTCTTCACCTGCTCGCCCCCTTTGTCTGTTGATCGGGCATTTATACTGATTACATAAGCAGCACTTCACCGATTAGGACGATGAGCATAAGCATTGCTGGCGAAGACTCGATGAGCAACGATCAGAATGAGGTTGAAGTTGAGGATGATATGAATGTGCAGGAGCCCATTCGCAGCACCAATATCAAGAATCGGTTACAGTCCATAATCTACGACCTGCAATTTGTGCAAGCATTTGCGGCGCAGCATCAATTCCCACTAGTGTCCAACGAACGGTGCGGCCCATGGTACGTGCCCAGTTCCAGAGCTACCGAGACGTCCTACTTCAAGTCGACAGACGGACATGTTAACGAGTGGCAGTTTTCGATGCGTCGGCTCAACCTCCACCTACTTCCAATTTTGGGTGCAAATGGCGGAATGATAAGCGTGGACTCTACCAGAAGAGGCAAGCTTATTCCGGACTCACTACTGAAAACCATTCCAATTTGGTGCGCAGTACTTAACTGTATACTATTCCAATCACACCCATATCCAAAACAGTATGCCGGTCTTGCACAGGACAATTGGCTCCGATCTCCCGAGTATATCAAAAACGATGAGCATCGCCAAATTGTAGAAAAGATTCCCGAGTTCGTAGCACAAGTCACGAAACTCGGACTCATTTCCAGAGATCGTATTGTGGCCGGTCTTGGAGGACATTGTAAGCCACTAATTCCCAGCTGGAGCTACCCAGAAATTGAGTGTGCTGAGACCATCACGTCAGTGCCCCAGCCAAGCTGCGTCGATACCTCTGATTCTGGGGCACTACATATCGTTTGCTTGACTGCTTCCGTTCAAGTGAGGCACGGGGAAGCTACTATGGCCATCCCTTGTAGTTCTGGTACCACTTCCATCTGGGATTATATTCAAGGTTCGGGCGACGATCATGAACTTTGGGCCACAAAAAACATATGTGGAGGCCGTTTGGATCCTTCATTCTTTTGGAATCACATCTACACGCAAGGTCTGATTATAGATCCGGCTACAAAGTACATTAGGAACAGCATAGACGAGCATCTATTACTAGAACTCATGAATATTTTGGGCTCAGAGCATGGCCCGAGCGAGCTGCATCTCACCATCACACATGTCAAAAACTCCCGATCCGATACGGGGATGGCCTTTGGAAAGCTAGCGTCCAATGTTGCGTACTCAACACTATTGAATCGCCTTCCCAATACCAGAAGTATTGTAGTATTGAGTGATCAATATCGTATTATCGATGTTCCAGAGCAGTCCATTGAAATAAAGCACTTCTCCACTCCAAACACCAAAAAAGGGTCCAAGTCGCTCCGGCAGATTTTTCCGGACCTAGTTCCTAGTTTGGGTCCGCAGGGCCTATTAGTCTTGTGCGAGACCGGCACTGATTTAAGCGTAGGTCTTGTGGTGTTGCTTCTATGTAAGCAGTTTGATACCAAATGGAACCAATGCATCAATACCCACATCGATAAAGACTTGGTCAAGCAACACTTGGGCCAGGTCTCTAACTTGACCAAAGTGAACCCCAGCAGAAATACTCTCCAGAGTATCAATGAGTACTTGATACAAGCGCACTAAAAATGTAGTATAATCAAAATAAATGACCACAGATACGCAATAGAACTAACTATCTCAAATACATCGCTCGTAGAGAAGGTTGTTCAAGTCTACCATAACACGTTGGGTGCAAAAAAAATGCTCCACGGCAGGTTCGAACTGTCGACCTTCAGATGACACAACAAATGCTATGAGACTGACGCTCTGCCAACTGAGCTAGTGAAGCAATTTCTGGGGAGACTTTTTTCGATGCTGCAGATAAGGTGTATGTCATGTGTAATTAGTTTTCATATAGTCGCTTATTTCTTCCCCACTATGTAATAGTAACAAGACCAAAACCCAGAGTGTAAGTAAGCGACTGTAACGATTAGAGCTGGTGTGTTTTTTGTGCCAAGCGGTCGTAGGCATCAAGATGGTAATCTACAATTTAGTTTGTTCCAGCACTAAGCAGCAATCCTCTTGTGCCCTACTACTCTCTTGTATTTATTATATTTACACCCACCCATTCAAGCTACTCTCGACAGAATCACCTCTTTCAATTGTTCAGACAATTTCGATATCTGGAGCTGTTTTTCGACAGATTCCGCAACCGACCTGGGTGCCCGAACCTTATCTTCCAAAACCACTATCCTGGTGCCATTTTGCTCCAGTATCCTGTACCTTAAATCTTTGGCCAATAGACATTCCTCTACACTGTGCGGCAGGCAGATCTTAGCTAGACGAGACTCGTGGAATTGGTTGAGGCCACATTCTTTAACCAAATGTTTTATTGACAAGGCTTTGAGCAGTTTGGAAATTACCTGGATTGCCGAAATATACGCCGATTTTCCTCGGCTCTGGTCGCCTGTCAGGTATAGCAAGTCTGTTTGTTCACCAGTGAACGATTCGGTTACAAAGTCCAATTTGTGTTTGCTAAACTGCTCGAATACATGGACTATCAATACCAACTTTTCTTTGTATGAGCCATGATTGATCACTGCACTGAGTGAGTTGAGTCTGAAACGATTCAACTGCCTAAATTGCCGGACTTCTCTACGTTTCTGAGACTCCTGTTCTCTCAACTTGTCGAAACTTACGGTACTGGAATGGATGCTGCTGGATCTCGAGGCATGACGATCGATTTCCTGCGACAAACTGGCCGAAAGCGATGCAATAAGGAATGACAATTCCTTTTTAAGCGCGTTTCCCGAACCTATCTCAAGGTACTGGCGAATGCTGATCAACTTCATGAGCCCGTTAAGTATATAAAGCATCGACATTTCCTGTCTTTCCAACAAACTTATGAGTAGATTTGAGTCCGATTCGTTTCCAAAACCAGGCATTCGTATGCCCTTGGACGAATCTTCCTGTATTTGCAAATAGAGAGGCTCATAAACACTAAGACTCAAGTTGGGGAAGCCAAGTAACACTGAGAAGTAGATAGCGCCATTGGTATTGTAGTGGGTACGATTTGTTTCTAGTGCAACAGCCACTAAGTTGAATGCCGTGTAACGGTAGTAGTTGATGAGATCAACCAAATCGACCCCAGAGCTTTTGACTATATCGATACCCAACTGGGCATGAATAATCCCTTTATCCACTAACGGCACTATCAAGCCGGATTCACCCACAATGTAGGCTACACGAAGAAACTGCGAGAGAAGCGGGAACCACATCGCCGAGCTTTCGAGGAGCGAGTTGGGACAGAAATGGTCAAAATACTGTACCATAGCACGTTGGATCGGCTGTAAGTAGGTAGGATTGGCTAGCATATCGCCGAGTTGATCCGTGATCAAAAGTTCCAAAGAATCGATCAAAAAGTCGCAAAATACTTGCAGCAAAAAGTCCGAATGGTGCTTTTGAGACAGCACCGATACCAAAAATTTGGACACCACGAGATGGTCGGAGCCCACGAATTGGGTAACCAAGTCGACATAGTCGCCATAAAGCTTTGCTAACTTGAGCGATAAACTCACCAGACTGGCGGTGAGCGGCTCGTCGTACGGGATATCTTCGAGGAAGTATTCAGCAAAATATGTCTTGAACTGAACCAAATACGATCCCAATGACTTAAGAGAGATAAGCCAAAGTACATGGTGGCCGTCCAATTTATTTTTGCCTAGTAATGATATTCTCTCGTAGAAATATTCCTGGAGATTATTGATTTTGTAGCTGAACTCGTCGGGCTTCAATGGCCCCTGGAGCACCAACCCATCGCGATGTTTTGAGCTTTCTCGCACAATAGCGTCCACTAGGGCGCCATGTTCATCCTCTGAGATGGGATCTGGCGTGGTCTGCGTGATATTTAAGCCCATATCGCTAGAGTAGAGTCTCCAACTGGCTCCAGCCGGGTTGGTTTTGGGGCAAGAGGCCAGATCGGGTCGCGCACGCATTCGCTGATGGAAGCTGTGCACATAGCGGGGGTGCTTCGGACTAACAAGCACGGCAGAAAGAGTACAGAGGAGGATGTCGGGGTCTTCGAGGTCGCTCATACGAGCGCTCGAGTCGGTTTTCATAGAGTGGGACTCCGCACTGGAGCTGGAAAAAGAGCCGTTGCCCGAGCTGGTACTCCTGGTGATCAGGTCGTTCCATGCACGGCACAATACGCTCCAGATCATTCAGCAATCCACCAGCATTCACGAACAACTATTCAGCATCTACAATACACATATTAAGCCCACGTCCGATTTGGGGCGAGAGATCTGCTTCGTTGTGATTTTGGGCCAAATGGTGGGTGTGCTAACCAAGCACGAAATCGATGTGTGGCTCCACACCTACCTCAAGCCTGCGATCGACAGCGCGGGCTACGACATGAAGTTTGTGACGCAATCGCGAGACTTTTTGCGAGCAGCGATGGCTGACACTGGTTGCGACGACCCGGAACTCAACAAGTACAGGCACGACGTAGAAACCCATGTGGTGGACGTGTTGGTGCAGCTTCATCTCGGCAAGGGAACTACATGGAACGAATACTGCGAGCTCGCAGTGCGTCCTGCAAATAACACCCAGGCCCACCTCGAGCGCCTCAGGTACGCCAAAGCCAACTGTTTCCAGTTGATAAAGGAGTACACCGAACACAAGCCGGTGGCATGTTTCGAGGTCCTCGACACCTACATGCACCAGGTGGACGTGAGACTCGAGACCATCACGTTGCTTGCCGCGTTGGTGGCGCCGCCCGACATGGACAGTGCGCGCCATTTGCTGCAAACTCCGTTGTGGAACTCGGTATTACAGTGTCTTATCCACGACTGCAGCGACGCCGTGGTGACAGCCGCGTTGCCCCTCGCGACAATAGTCATGCCGCACCTTGCCGCAGGCATCGCAACTGGCGCCAGCACCGACGTGTCGCGCGTGCCTGAATTGGTCGCCATTTTCTACCGAGTCTTGGTGTGGGACCACATGGACCTAGGCGCGCAGGCTCTGCACTACAAGGGCAGCTGGGCCGTCAGCCCGCCTGACCCGCCCAGCGAGCTGGTCAGCGGACTCGTATACCATGGTGTAGACTACAAGTATTTTGCCACGATGTTGTACGGGATGTTCCCGTTCACGTTTCGTGCGTTCGCGAGGTCGCCTGCTGAATACCTCAGAAAGTATCGTCCCAACCTCATAGACGCCACTGCGCACAACCAGGTTGCGGTAGCAAAGACAAAAGAGCTTCTACGCACGCTTATCGTGCATCCCAAGTTCATAGATATGGATGAGTGCGACTTACAAGACGAGACAAAAGATCCCCTTGGGTGGATGCGAAACGGGTCACCAGATCAGCCAAGCGCAGAACAAATCAGTGTTGCGTGCTTTTCGCTCAACCCCGAAATCTTGGTTCCCGCGAGCGAGCGCGACTCGCGCCACCTGTCGCTGGGCAACTCGCGCTACAAGGCACTGAAGCCATCCAACTATGGCCGCCAGATGTCGATTGTGCCCACCGAGTTGGTGATCGAGCCGCAGTCGATCCAGTTCAAAGACGTCCAGTTTAATCGTGGCGCGTCTTCCATCCACGAGCCCACGCTCCCCATCTCGCCCGAACAGCTGGAGCCATTGGTGGGGTTGTTCGACACCCACGAGTCGCTCTTCGGCCCGGGGCCACAATCTCGCTCCAGGTCGCGCAACGAGTCGATCCCCGAGATCAGCGCCGCGGTCAAGCTTGCGGACAAACACAAGCACGAGCTACTTATCAACAAGCTATCGTCACCCACCACGTCGCTCGACACCGCGCCCGTGCACAAAGACTCGATCGCCAGCTCTGGCGGCTCGGTGTTTTCGTCAGAAAAAACAGAAGTAGGAACGTCTCTCGACTTTTATCAGCGAGAGCTCTTGCTCATCAAGAACGAGCTCGAGTTCTCGAGCTACATGAAGCACTTGAACAAGTTTCGGTACATCCAAGTGAAAAACCAGACGTCCAAGCCATCCGTACCATATCCCGATGGTCACCTTGAAGTGCTACGCGAGCTCAACCAGACCTTGCACCAGACGGTTGACCTGCTCCGGCAACAGCTTGAAACTGTCCAGCGCGAGTCGAGCGCCACCAACGCCGACCTTGTGGCCAAGCTTGTGGCGCTACAAAACGACAACCACGAGTTGGCGCGCGCTAACGAAGACGCAAGTCACCAGAAGTCGGTCGCGTCAACAAACCTAGCGGACTTGGAGGTGGTGGTTTCGCGCCAGAACTTCGAGATGGGCCAGCTCCGTAGGCTCGTGGGTGATTTGGAGCATCAAGTGGATCTCCTCAAGCACGAACTGCAGCAAGAAGCTCCACGCCAGTCGCGCTCTCCCCTGCCCGCGGGCTCGATCCAAGACCTGAAATTGTTGCGTCTCACCACCGAAATGCACCGCTTAAGTGCGGAAAATGTCCAGCTACAAGAAGAACTAGCCAACCTCAAACACAGCTTGGACTCCACTATCGACAACTACGAGAAAAAACTCGCTTCGTCCAAACTAGATCTCAGCGAAAACCTCCATTCGTTCGGACTCCAGTACGAGAAGAAGATCAACGAGCTCTCCACCACGGTGCTCAAGTACGAAGCGTTGCTTGAAGAAAAGAATGCGCGCTTGATCCAATTGTTGGCATCGAAACCCATCTCTATTCCAGTCACACCCGAGTATGGCAGCTATTACCTAGATTCGAGACCGCACGGTTCGCATCTGTCGTCAGGACTAGTAGAAGTCAACAAAACGGGGTCCAATACTTCGATCGAATCTCTCAAAGTATCGTCACCCCCGCCACAAAGCTCGTACTTCCCGCAATTTTCGCAGCCTGCACCTTCGCCAGGTCGCATCACCCCGGTACTGGCCACCCCAATTGTGAGAGGGCGCGGGGGATATCAAAAGAGATCGAAGAAACTAATGTAAGTAATGAATCACGAATGTACATAGTAAAACAAAACAAAGGAGGAGTACACCAAAAAACTTATACTCTATTTTTCTCTGCAACCTGTGTACACTCTGTGCTATTTAGCCCGAATTTTTCTCCACTTTTATTTTTCACTTGGGCATTTTCGCAGCCACCGTGGCCAAAACTGGCCGACGCAAAAGCTGGTTACCACCCAGCCGAGCCTGACAATAATTCCAAAACTACCACACCCATACCAGATGCCATTCAAAACCCATACCAGTCTTTTGCCCCGTCTTCCTGCCGCTCCTGGCTGGTGCTACCCCTCCTCATCCTCCTCATCTGCGCCTCTTTGACGCGTGCGGCACGTGATCCATGCCGACCCGAACCGTCGATCATATCCTTTTCACTTCCTCTCCTCTCTAGCCTGGCAAGACCAACACCAATCGAGAGTAAATGTCCCAACTCAGAAAACGTGGCGCAGGATCGAAAAGGTCTTCGACATCTCCATCGCGTTTGGTTGAAGAAGATGATTTACTTGAAAAATCAGCTTCTCTCAACCCTACCTTCAGCAAGGAACCTGAATATAAGTACTGGTTCGGGTTGGCATTGGTGACCACCTTTGCTGCCTATGTCAGATTCGTTAATCTCGGCATCCCTGACAGGGTGGTTTTTGACGAGGTCCATTTCGGCAAATTTGCGTCCTACTACTTGCAAGGAACATACTTTTTCGATCTCCATCCTCCCTTTGCCAAATTACTTATAGCCGCAGTAGGATGGCTCGTTGGCTATGACGGCGCTTTTAAATTTGAAACCATTGGCGAATCCTACACTGTTAACAAAGTTCCCTACATTGCCTACAGATCATTCCTGGCCCTCCAGGGCACATTGGTCATTCCCGTCATGTACTTAACCATGAAAACCCTCAACTTTTCAGTGGCTGCTTGTTTGTTTGCCAGTGTGATTGTCTGTTTTGACAACGCGCACGTGATCGACTCTCGGTTGATTCTTTTGGATGCAACTTTGGCACTTGCCGTGGCGTTGACCATCTTCTCATACACCAAGTTTTCGACCTATCGTAAGCAACCTTTCGGCCAAAAGTGGTGGAAGTGGTTGGTGTTCACCGGGTTGTCTTTGTCGTGCGTCATCTCGACCAAGTACGTCGGTGTGTTCACATATGTCACCATTGGTATCGCGGTGCTCCACGAATTGTGGTACTTGCTTGACTACAAACGCGGTTTGGGACCCATGGAACTTTCCAAGCACTTTTTTGCTCGTCTATGGGCACTCATTATTATGCCCTTTTTTATCTACTTGTTCTGGTTCTACATCCATTTTGCCATCTTGAACAAATCGGGCCCAGGCGACTCGTTCATGAGCTCCGAATTCCAAGAAACGTTATTAGAGTCTCCAATGGCCAAACACTCCAAATCCGTACATTTTTACGATATCGTTACCATCAAACATAAAGACACTGACGCCTTCTTACACTCCCACCCATTCGAGTATCCATTGAGATACGAAGACGGCAGAATCTCTTCCAACTCTCAACAAGTCACCTGTGTGTTTGATCCTGATAGCAAAGAACCGGAAGACGTTAATAACCACTGGGAAATCGTGCCTGAGATCGATACTGGATCTCCTTCCGACGTCTTCACCAATGATGTGATCAGATTGAGACACATTGGAACCGGCGGATATTTATTGGCCCACGACGTGGCATCACCTCTTAAACCAACGAACGAAGAATTCACTATAGTGTTTAATGAAACCGCTGTTGAAAGATTCAACGAGACATTGTTCAGACTTCGTTACTCGTCGCCAACCTCCAAAGACGCCCGTAAACAAGTCAAAACAAAAGCCACCAACCTCAAGTTCTTGCATGTCGATACCGTGGTCGCCATGTGGACTCACGACGATGAGCTCTTGCCGCAATGGGGCTTTGAACACCAAGAAGTCAGTGGTAACAAAAAGGTCCAGGACAAGGACAACACCTGGCTTATTGACGATATTGTCAACTTAGCCCCCGATGACAAGAGAAGAGAGTACGTACCAAAGGAGGTCATCAAGATCCCATTCTTGAAAAAGTGGTGGGAATTGCAAGGATTGATGTTCCACCACAACAACCAGTTGTCGTCCGAACACCCATTTGCTTCACAACCCGACTCGTGGCCATTGGCACTTTCGGGTGTCTCCTTCTGGAACGATAACGACGAGCGTCGTCAAATCTTCTTTGTGGGTAACGTCATTGGGTTCTGGTTGGAGGTGTGCTTTTTAGCCATCTATCTCGGGCTTTTGTTGGCTGACCAGGTCACAAGAAGAAGAAACTTGCACTTGTTGAACAACAGAGCCAGATCTAAGTTGTACAATACCTTAGGATTCCTCTTCGCTGGCTGGGCTGCCCATTACTTTCCTTTCTTCTTGATGAACCGTCAAAAGTTCTTGCATCACTACTTGCCAGCCCATTTGATTGCTGCGTTATTTTCGGGAGGATTGGTTGAGTTTGTTTTGACCGACAACGCCAACGATGGAAAAGCCAAGGGTGTGCATAAACGCAAGCTCACCGCCGTGGTGTTGGCCTGTTCTGCAGGAATTGTGTGGTTCTTCTTTTACTTCCGTGCCCTCACCTATGGAGATGTCAGTTTGAGTCCAGAAGAAATCACCAAGAGACAATGGTTAGATATTAACTTACACTACGCCAAGTAAAAAAGAGAAAAATGAACAAAACATGAACTTTCAACTCTTGTACGGATACTCAGAAAGTCATAGAACATATACTTGAAACTAAACAAAAAATAGTATGTACAATTGTAATTGGTTACGTTTGTGGTTTCTCGATGCCCCATTTATGTGGCTGCAAAATAATTCTGCAATTATGCTGTCAATCATTCATATCTAAGTTTCGTTTTCATGAATCTTATCACTACAGAAGGTATGCCTAGACTATGATGTCTTCATTAATCTAGTGAGTATCCCTGATCCACACATAACCTATTTGTATAACAAACTATATATATACATTATCGATACACCATTTTATTGATCTTCGTGAGACTCGAGGCTCACGGTGCCTGTTTGATTTTCATCGTTCTCTTTAAGTGTCTCTTTTTCTTTTGGGCACGTACTTTTTTTGTCTACGCCGTGGGTCGCTAATCTGCGAAGCCCAAATCATATCTCCACTATCACTACCATCTCCCAATGTCGCTCAAATCCTTCTTGGTATCATTGAAGAATTCTCTTGATGAGAAAGCGCTGCTCAGATTCGTATCGGGTAACCAATCTGCCGATTTGGATTCAGTTGTAAGCGCCCTTTCTTTCGCCTACCTCGATCACCGCACCAACCCTTCTTCGTCCACAGTACCGTTGATCAACATTCCTAAAAACGATCTCAAGTTAAGAAGAGATATTGTGGCTCTACTCAATTCCCATTCCATTACTAGTGACTTGTTGTATTTCCCCGACGACTTCACTCGGATCACCAATGGCCGTCCTGCTGAACTTATCTTGGTCGACCACTGCAACCTTCAGGGAACTACATTGATAAATGCGCATCAGAGTGGAAAATTGAAGGTTGTTTCGATCATCGATCATCATGCTGATGAGAAAGTGTTCCTCGATGCTAATCCTAGAATCATTACACCTTCTGGTTCTTGTTCTTCCTTGGTCTACAACTACTTCGCAAAGTCCCATGATTTGAGCAGCGAATCCGAAATCGTCCTGTTGTTATTGGCTCCATTACTTATTGATACCTCCAATATGTCGCAGAAGGTGGAGTCGCACGATACCGAAGCCTTTGTTGCCTACAAGAAAGTCCTTACATCTTTACCGGCGTTGGGTGCGCACGCGGAATCTGTGGCGTCCGATCAAACCGCTGCTTTTCAACAATACTATGACTACATCAAGTCATGCAAAAAAGACTTGTCTGGTTTTTCATTGGCCGAAGTTCTTCGTAAGGATTATAAGCAGTTCGAGTTCTCTTCAGGCGATGTAGTTGGCTTTAGTTCTATCGGTAAACTGATCAAGTGGGTGTTGTCGAGTTTTGAAAATATCCAACAGACCTTTTCCGACACACTCAAAGAGCTTGGCATTGATCTTTTGATCATCACTTCGTCATACTCCCAAAAGGAATCCAGGCAATACACTAGAGAATTGGCTTATTACTACGAAGATACCAGCAATGCCAGATTTAATGCATTGGGCGATTCAGCCACCGCCCCCCTTGAGCTTAATGACAACGTGTATCAGCGCGACAAGGTTGAGCAAAAAATTGCCAAACTCTCCGACGAAACCCACGTTTTCAGGGTCTACAACCAAGCAAAGTTGTCTGCTTCTAGAAAGCAAGTAGTTCCAGCCGTCAAGGACATTTTGGAGGGCAACTAGTTGACGCAGAGATAACTCACGTCAAACGTCTGGTTGGCCATTTGGTGCTGCCTGGCACCTGAAGGAAGTTTGTGGTTTGTATCAATAAGCCTTTGAACTAGCTGCTCCATTATTTCAGAATAAGTGATGGCCAATGTTTCGTAGTCGTCTCCCACGTCTTCGATCTGACTACGGTACAAAATCTTCATGGACTCGTGGAGCAACAGTTCGCCCACCGTGACCTCAAGTCCCAACCCCACCACCCACATGATCCACCACTTGCCAGCGTACTGGAACTTGAACCTGCGGGTGGCTAGCGAGTTGATCTTGTCGAGGATCGAGTTATGTACGAACAAATACGACGAATAGTTCTCAGTATGGTTATCGTACTGTAATTGTAGGTGCCACTTGTTGAGGCGACATGTATTTTGATGCAACTCTCCCAAACTTCCTTTGCACAGCGCACACCTGACTATTCTTTCCACAACCTCAATGGCCTCATTGGCATCCACTAGTAAGTAGTGGCTGCCGATGAGCACAGTGTGGGAGTTGGGAGGGGTCAAGACTCCACGGTAGTCTTTCATGGAGCTTTTATTGTTGGTAGGCTTGTGACAGTGCCAAAAATCCATCATCTCGTACCAAAATTCCGACGGCATATCCATATATTTGTAGTTCTCGCTGTGAATTAGCGGGGCGTTGCATGAATTGCAGTTGAAAGTGTGCCTAGATGGCAAATCGTTGAGCATTCCGCAACTCCATTTGGATACATTCTGCTTCATAAAAGAGGTTTGAGCCGTAGAGGCTTGTACTTTCAAGCCCATCGCTATACACCCTTCGCCTGCGTTCTTGATACTGGCGAGCTTGCTGTCTCCATCAACCGCGATAGGTAAGCGTATGTTGTAGTGCTTGGCCTTGGTGCTTACAGCCAACCGGTCTCCCGTTGTATTCACTCCCGTCAATTCTGCCGCACTTTGGCCATCAACATCCACCACAACTGCTAATGACCCAATCTGCCCGAGGTACTCACTGCTAGACATGTCACTGTTCATCTCATCTTTCTCATCTCCTCCTGCTGGAATAGTGTGGGTGTCTTCTTATATGCAGTACCTGAGATGGTACGCGGGCCATCAAAGTCAACGCGTCTCAAAGAAAAGACATCAATGGACTTAGAAGACACCTTAGGACTAGGCCAGGCCAACACCGAGGCAGAACAGGAAACAGCAGATGATGTTCTTGGGCTTGATACGCAAATCAAATTGAGCACACGAGCCAAAATCGCCAAAGTAGACAACCAGAGAATCTTCCATCCACATACGGGTCTCAATTATATCACCAAAAATCATCAGAGGTTGATCCGTAGTATCAACAAAAACGATAAAAAATTTGACAAGACCCGATCCAAGGTATCCAAGAGTGCCAAGTATGACCATGAGTATGACAATTTGACCTTAGTGCTCCAGTTCTACCAATTGTGGTGTCATGGGCTCTTTCCCAAAGCAAAGTTCAAAGACTGTATCCAATTGATACGAAACTTGGCACCCAGATCAGCACAATTAAGGATATACAGAAGAGAGTTGCTAGACCAAGAGTTGAATAAGCTACGCATAGAAAAAGGTATTATGGTGCCTGAACAAGAGCCACAAGAACACGAAGGTAACGTGCAGGAAGCTCCAGCAAACGCAGATAACGATGAAGACGACTGGAGCTTTATGAACGTAGGTAACGGACTTTTTGTGGGTGAAGACTACGGGGGTGCGGAGCTTGCAGAAAACGAGCGAATAGAAAATGCCCCAATTGATAGGGAAGAGGATACACAAGCAGCAGAACAAAATGCGGTCGAGTCAGACGATCCGTTCTCAGATGATGACGACGAGCTTATTCTTGGTGCGGCCACGCAGAACCAACTTGATCTAGTGGAACAAGAGCTACAACTAGAAGCAGAAGCGCACGGCCAGGACGATGTACACGAACTCGAGCTAATGAGGGAATTCAATTGATATATACCTTACGTAAAACACTGGTGTTTTCATAGATTTGAGAGATAGTTTGCTGCGAGTGCGCAGCCACACCCAGACGGTTGAACCCTGCAATCAAGTAACCCCCGCTGCGCAAATAGATATCCAAGGTCTTGGTGCGCTTATCGATGGATTTGTTCACGTACTTGGGGGTGTGGCGGTAGATAGGCATGATGAACCCGCTGTTGTAGAGCGAGGTCTGCTTAGGGTTCCTGTAGCGAATGCCAAACTCCGAGGTGTACGCGTGGTAGTGGATGGAGTTTTCGAAATTGAGCGACAGATGCTTGGAACCATGGATGCCGATGATGCGGGTCATGAACTCGTTATCATACACTGGGTTTTTGGTGACCTTGTTGGCGTATTTGAACTCGGCAGCATTGACTTTGGTCTCGTTGGACGGAAAGTACGCCCGGGCAATAGTGCAGGGCTCTGCGATACGTATTTCTAGAATATACACGAAATCAAGCTGGAACGCTTCGGCGATCATCCTCGTAAGCATCATGGCCGAGCTCTTGAAGCTGCCCAACTTGTAGCATCGTTCACGTAGAGCGTGGGGGTCGATTGGCGGGTCTGTATGTGAGCTCACGCGCGAGAACCGAAACCGGTGATTTTGCGAGTAGGGCCCGCCAGACGCATCCTTTTCAAAAACCAAACGAAGGTCCAGTTTGGTGCTGGTTGCTCTGCCGAGCTTCAGTCTGAGATCGTTGAGTTCGGCGTTGTGGCCAGTATCGAACGACTCGTTCTTGCGAAACCGCGCCATCACCTCTGCCAATGGACAGTTCAATGTGTCCACCACCTCTCTGGCGAATTTATGCAACATTTTGCATTTTTCCTTCGAAAACTCGAGCGCGGGGGAGAAATCGAAAATCGACAAAACCCCAATGACATTTTTCGCAGCCATTAGCGGCACTCCGCAGTAGAACTTAATGTGTGGAGCACCTGCAACAAAGGGGTTCTGCGTTGTGCGCCAGTCTTTGGATGCATCTAGCAAGAGAAAGTACCCTTGAGACAATATAGCGTGGGCGTCGATCGAGACGTGGCGCGGAATGTCGCTGAGATCCATGAGGGTGTCGACTTTGATGTAGGCCTTGGTTCTGTCCAAGAGAGAGATCGAGACCCCGCTCACTCTAAAATTCTTTTTTATCAGACTCACCAACCGCTTGAACACGGCTTTCTCTTGCCAGTGTGGCTTGTCCATATACTGCTTGACGACTTTTTGGCGTGATACCTCATTGTAGCATTCAGGTGCTTCCAAGTACCCGACGTTGTCAAAGCATGGAGGACATGGCACTTTGGAGATGTTCCATTTTCCCTATTCTGGTCAGAATCGCGCAAAAAGCAAACGGCCGGCTTTACATACCTTGGAGTAAGTATCCAAAAAATGGGCTTTGGTTAACGCGATAGCACTGATGGAGCTTTCGGCTAGTGGCGCAATGAACATCGTGGGCACATTGGACTTGGGCTGCTCCGCATCCGAGCGTGCTAGCCTTCTTTTGGTTTTTGGTCCCATTGAGTACAAACAAAACTCGCACAAATTGCACCCAAAATTCACCCAAATGTTACTCGCACCAAAACCCAAATACATCTTAACACAATAGCACAAATAAATTTCTACACCCTTCTACTTTATCTTAATTGCTTTCTTTATTTAATACTTACTGCGCATCTTCCATGTCGACATCCTTGTCGGATTCCTTCTTGGATCCGGCTTCCTTGTCCTCGTCGATCTTTTCCAAATCATTAGACCTTTTGTTCTTTTCAGCAGCCTCTCTCTCCTGTCTCGACTTTTCTTCTTCCAAAGAAAGTCTCAAAGCCAATGCCAAATCTGGATCCATGTTAGGGTCAATGATATCACCTGAGCCTGAAGCGAATCCAAATCCGCCGGCGTCTCCAAAACCATCCATTTCTCCCCCGCCAACATCAAATCCACCCTCAACCATTATGGACGACGACGCAATCACTTCGTACAACAATCTTGGTCCAGGTGGAATGGTTACGAGATGTGAATTGTCATGGTTATTTATGATGGAATTGAACTTCTCAAGCTTGGGAGTGTTGACGTTCTCCTCTCCGAAATTTATAATGTCAATAGCTACGTTATTCTTCTTCATTTTCTTGGCCAACTTTTCAAGCTCTTTGTCGGACTCTTTGATGGGACTGCCAACAAACACTATGATTCTTTGTTGCTGAACTTTGTTCTGACGGTGCTTCAATGCCAAAGCGGCCACTTGAATACCACTGGAAAAGTGGTTTTCTCCCGACAACTTGGTGTCGTGGGCTCCCGACAATATTTTACCAAAGTCAGTGGTTAACGTAGACAAAACCTGAGGCCCATTGCCTCCGTACGCCAATAAACCCACTGTGTTTTCTGGGTTGGAATTGACTTTGTTCTGGAAAATGAATTCAGTAGCGGTGAGTTGTGCGTCGTATCTGGTCGTTAAATAATCTCCGTTCCTCATATATTCGGAGTTATCGATGGCAATCATCGTAGCTTCGAGTACCATCTTGAATGTCTATATCTGAACCAATCTGTCTCGTCAAACGATCCGCGATTCTATGCCCCAGCTGTCTTTCTCGGTGGCAATGGATTTCGAGTTGTCGTCGCTCGCGGGAAGCCTGTATGCAGGTCTATGATAGCGCCAGTTGAGGTTCACGCAGAACATAACAGTACAGAAAAGGGCATAAGATTGGGGCAACGTCATGGCGTATACCGAAGCCGAAAAGGCTCGAATCATCCAGAGATTCCAAGTGGACAGAGACAGAAATTTGGAGCAGATCCGCCAAGCTTCCGAGAAGATATCGCGCATGGCTGAACAGAAGGTGCTTCGCAGACTCAACGGCGTGAGTGTGACACTATGGAACGTCAAAATACGGGATGTGCTAAAAGTAGAACGGCACCACAAGCCCACAATTAAGAATTTGTTGCGTGATGTACGAGAGTTGCAAGAGAAAACAGTAAGTGACCTACAGTCAGATACAGACACCTCGTTTCTTGGATCATCATTGGCAGGATCGCGCAATGGAAGAATAGAGAAAAAGTACCTGCGTTAAACAGACAGCCCACAATCAACATCATCAAGACCAGACTCAGTGAGACACAAATTGCTTCAATTCACCAAAAGCAGCACTGCGAGCATTGGAAGCCTCGAAACTTAGCAAAGTTTTTATCGCCACAGCGGATCGCAGATATCAGTTCTACCATTTTCATTTGTATACTACGTGTAATATCATATCAATGTACTATAATTCACACACTTTACTGTTATTCTACGGACTGCTCATAATTTATTGTCATTTACTCTAATCTAAGCTTCCTCAGGAATATCTTCGTGGAAGTCTTTACCTTCTATGGTAGGCTTAATGATACCAGCTCTAATACAAAAGTCACCAAATGGTTCACCATCATTTCTTTCCAAGCTCCATCTCTTGAAGAGAGGCTTCAAGATATCCAAAATCTCGTCTTCCTTGATAGAGTAACGGTAAATCTTGTTTAATCTTTCACCGTGGTGTCCTCCTCCCAACATCAAGTTATAAGCACCATACGCCTTACCGACCAATGCCACTTCGGCCACCCATGGTCTGGCACATCCGTTAGGACAACCGGTCATTCTCATCACCACAGAGTCGTGTCTTAAACCGTACTCTTCCAAGGAGTCTTCCAACTTGGTAATCAACTCAGGCAAGTAACGTTCGGATTCGGCCATAGCCAATCCACAGGTTGGGAAGGCAACACACGCAGCAGACGATAATCTCAAAGCGGAAAATTCGGTATTGTCCAACTTGTATTGGGCCATCAACGACTTGACATCTTCCAAATCGCTGTCTTCAATGTTGGAAATCACAAGATGCTGGTTACCGGTCAATCTGAACTCTCCTGATTTCTTGCCGTCCCTCAAGTATTCGGCGATCTTTTTAAGACCTGTCTTTTGGGGCAAGTTAGCAGTGTCTTCGATTCTTCCGTTTTCAATAAAGGCGGTGAAATGGTTGTATCCCAATTCGTCCTTGCACCAGCCGAAGTAGTCAACGTTGGAGTCAATCTTGAAGTGCTTAGGTTCTTCAAATTGGTAGCCCAACAACTCTTCGACCTTCTGCTTGTACACTTCTACTCCCAAGTCATCAATGGTATACTTTAACCTGGCATGCTTTCTGTTGGTTCTGTCACCAAAGTCTCTTTGCACCAACATAATCTTTTCACACACTATATGTATCTTGTCTTTGCTGACGTATCCAAACATGGAACCGGTTCTTGGGTATGTCTTCTTGTTGTTGTGGGTGGTACCCATACCTCCTCCAACCAACACGTTGAAACCAATCACCTCGTCGTCTTCGACAATAGCAATTAAACCAATATCGTGGGCGTAGACATCTACATCGTTGAATGGTGGTACGGTAATGACAATCTTAAACTTTCTGGGCAAGTAAGTGGCTCCGTAAAGTGGTTCTACGTCAGCCAAGGCGTTACCTGCAACCAAAGTCTTTTTGGTTACAGGACCTGTCTTACGGGCTTCCCATTTCTTGCTGTCACCAGGCTTGTCACCATCGTCTTCACCTTGAAGCCAGATCTCGTGGTATGCGGTGGTTTGAGGCAATAAGTGCTCTGAGATCAACGTACCAACGTCAGAAACTTGGCCGTGGATCTTGGCATTGTGAGGTAATGCCGAGATCATCACGTTTCTGTTGACGTCACCACAGGCAGCCAAAGTGTCCAATAATGCAGCATTCATACCTCTGATGGCTGGCTTCAAGTCATGCTTGACGACACCATGTAACTGGTATGTGGCTCTGGTGGTGATCTTTAAAGTACCGTTACCTCTTTCGTCAGCCAATTCGTCCAACTTCAAGTATTGATCGGGCGTAGACTTACCACCTGGCAATCTCAATCTTACCATGAAAGCATAGGCGGGTTCTAAGCCTTGACTCTTCCTTTCATCACGAATATCACGATCGTCTTGCATGTAAATACCGTGGAATTTGGTCAACTGTTGGTCAACGGCACAAATGGCGCCGGTCGAAGTATCTTTCAATCCTTCGGCAATGGTACCTCTTAAGTAGTCAGAGCCAATCTTCATGTCTTCGTTAGTCAAAGGCTTTGGTTCTTCAACGCCTTCTACGTTATCAACTCCCAAAGCAGTCCAGATCTTTGGGAGCCATTCGTTGAAACCAGTATTGAACCCATCGGCATCTTGGTCATCTCCTAATCCCAAACCTGCAAGCTCGCTAGCACCGTAAAAGGCAAGCTTGGCATGCAAGTCAACAGCTGGTTTGTTATAGTAGTGCTTGTCTTCTTTACGAGGCCAATATTGAGAGTCACCCAATCCAAAGACAGAGTACTTGACGGCAGCCAAGTCAATGTCGTTAGAGCTTTTAAGGGCATCCCAAAATTGTTTACCGTTAGTTGGGAATTCACCTTGACCAGAAGTGGAAGTAACAAAGATGACGTTGGTCTCGTTGGCCAAGTCTTCCATTGACAAGTCGTCCATCTGTAATACAATAGACTTCAAGCCTCTTCCAAGAGCCTGTCTATTAATCTTTTTGGCTACTGCTTCAGCATTTCCACCGTCAGATGCAAACGCAACCGTCAATGGTGGGCCCGATAAGCCCTTCAACAATTGGGAGAAAGAGTCTTGGGCAATCTTGGCTTGAGCAGAAACAATATCAGTGTTTGCAGTCTGGGTCAAGTTTCTTGACAACAAAGGATCTTTGGCAGTCAAAAGCGACAACTTGTTTTCACGGTCAAGGAAATCCTTCAACTGTTTTCTCAAGTTGGACGAGTCTAACTTGAAGCATTCTTCGTCATTTTCAAGAGTTGGGTTGTATCTGTACAATGGCCAGTAACCAGAGTCGACAGCCTTTTTGGTTTCTTGTAAAATAGGCAAGGTGTTGTCGAATTCACTGGAATAAGGCAAGTATGCTAACACAATGGAAGGACCGTTGAACTTTTCAGCTTCGATAAAGGCCTGCAATACTTGAGTGTAAGAAGAATAAATGGCAATAGAAGCAACGTAACAGTTACCATAGTTCATGGCGTAAAGACCAATATCCTTCTTACGGTTGATGGTAGGGGACTGGTCAGTCTTGGACTTGTATGGTTCCGAGTCTATGACCAACATGTTGATGTTTTTACCGCAAGTAATGACACTATGGATACCAGACGAGCCCAAATCGTACGACCAAGCATCAGAACCAATCAACCAGTTTTGGTAAACTCTGAAGTATTGTTTAAGATCGAGAAGTTTCTTGGCAACAGCGCTAGTTTCGTCAGTTTCCAACAAACTGATGATTTCATCCACCAACTTGTCTTCAACCTTTCTGCCTTCTCTGACTTGAACTAACCATTTGGACAAGTATTCAATCAAGTTGCTGTTGTCAATTGAATGGAAATTGTTCGACTGAACAGCCTGGTGAACCAAATCAGTCAAAGCCTTTACCTGTTCTTCTTCGTGCAAAAAGGCACCAAAACCAAACTCTGGGTTGGATTCTTCACCAATATTGGAGCTGTCAAAGTTGTTCAACACCTTCAAATTGTCAGGAGCCACTTGTTTCAAGACTTTTAAGTAAGCTTGTTCCAATTCCCAAGCCTTAGACTTGGCCTTGGTTTCAGCATCGGCAGCTTGCTTATTGTTTTTTGTGGTGACTTCGGTGTTGATCTTGCCAAAAGACAAGTTTTGTACTGGGTTGGGTGATTTCACGTTGACATGCAAGTTTTCAACCGCCTGGGCGTACTTACCAGGAGCCAACAAGCCGAAATTGGAGGCCACGACCTTGGAGAAGTTTTTGAGGGTCTGGTACTTTGGATATTCGGAGAAAAAGTCCAACAATAATGGAGAAAACGACGAGTTGACGACATTGGTGGACTGGAGCAACAACGTGAGGGTTTCTACTGTCGAAGGAATGATCGACAACAACGACGATAAGTAGAATGGTTGGTACACATTGATGGTCAACAACAATAAGTTCTCTTTGGTGAAAGCTTCAACAAGTTCGTCATTCAACTGTCCCAAGTATAACACACTGTTGACGGGATTGCTAACATTGTTGACGGCTTCGAAAGGCTTGACGTCAAAGTAAGATAATATATCGGCCACTTCCAAAGACTGCAAGTTGTCGATCAACACGTTTCCCTCCACGTTGGAGGTCTCGTTGCTTTTGAATATCGAAGGTGCAAAAAAATGGAAAACCGATTTGTTCAATTTGGCAGCCAAATTGTATGCCAACTTGGAATATATAGAGGCTTCTTTGGCCGACTGGGAAACCAATACAGGATAGTTGAGGTCTCTCAAACTGGTCACAACTGAGTAATCAAAGTTGGTCAACTCCACATGCGAAACAACCGCTCTGGATTTGAAATTGTGCGATGAGAGGAATGGTAAGTTGGGTACCACGACGGAACCTTTCGTCAAAACGGTAACCAACTCATCTTCAGACAGTTCCAAGAAGGTATCGATACTCAAATATGGATCGTTGGAATCTATAAGTGGGTGGTATTCGCCTGATTTCGAGAAAGCCGACTCAACAGACTTGGCTGGCTGGGTCAAGAACTTGGCGCCAGTTACCTTGTTGACAGTATCGGAGACTAATGTTAGTACTGCGTTCATAGTTAATTTTGAGACTGGAATATACTTACTAGCTTCAACTTGCCCACTACTCATATTCTTGTCTGTGTAAATCTATTTAAATTGGGAAGTATTCTCTCTATATACATATGCTTCGATGAATGGACCGCCACTGTGATATTTGCATCACAAAGTGGTAGCGCTTCGTACTTCGTTATCAGACCATAACACGTGACATTTAATAATACATTAGCGTTCTGACTGATTGGCTACGCATGCCGGGGTTTGATTCGCGTGACATTTGACCCGCGAGGTTTGCAGATATCCCCACCCTTTTCAGAATCCAGTCACAGGCCGGACCAAACATGCTGAGTGCTAGGTTCAGCCTTGTCATTTTATTGTCTTTGTTATAGGAAGGGTTTAGGTTTTTTTGTGTGATCTCTTTTCTATCTAATCACTTTGTCTCTCGGTTGGGCCCCCGTATCCATGCGCGTTTGGCCCGCATATTAATCTTACCAAAGCAAGATTGGGGCGGAATATGAAGATGGTAGTCGGTTTTGTCCAAAGGCAGAATGCGAATGTTGGTATAAGCAGCCTGGTAGATGGACACCGGCTGCCACACCAAACTATCGCTTGAAGGGTTTCTTCGTTTGGGGATCTTGCGCTTCATCACTCTTCTCTTTACATTTTCTAGCTCTTTAAGACACTGGTCTTGAAGCTTGAACTCTTTTTCTATAGTGTTTTTCACAGAAACGCTAACAGTTTCAGCATCTAGATTAGCAATGTTGAGATTGAGACTATGATGCTTGCCAGTCTCATTGCTATAGTCAAAAATCCTGGCCTTGACAAACGTTTCTTGCGATGCCTGGAAAGTGATGATATGGGAGTGCAGGTTCGGTTGGGCTAGTTTGGTCCCATGCCACCTAAATGAATCTGAAGATGTCATGGATCCTGTAGACCCCCTTTTATCACTTTGAAGTGGTACTTCTGGGCTCTCGGTGCTCTGAAGACTGTCTTTCTCAGGATGCTGGGTATGGTCCCAAATATACGACTCGGGAACGGCATCGAATATAAACAGGCTCAAATCAAGCTGTCCATCTACCTCAAATACACCCCCTATATCCGGTTCTCTCGCCTGGAAAACGGACTCGTTCCTGTGTTCTAGCTCTCCTAAGCTCTCGTTGCCTAGTGTAATATTGGGCGCATTGTGGGTGAAAAGAGTGTTATTATGGACCTCCAAAAACTGCTCAAACAGAAAAAAATCGGCTTGGTTACTCATGGTTGTCTAAAACGTCTAAACTCTCTAATTCACACCATATTGGGCCATCAAATCCTTTTAAAGTGGCACAAGCGTAGCAGTTGCAACCGCAGTGTTCAGCCGTGCGTTTTTCGCAGCCAATCCTGCAGCACCTTTATTACGCAAGATTTTCACCACCGCAAAAAGACATCTGGGGAAGCTTCAGCGATACCACGCACAAAATAGATAATAGTGACGAAGTGTTTTCATTGTTGTGCTACTTGCGGATAGAAGCGAATGGGGATATAAAAAAAAGGAATTAGCTTTAAAGATATGCCAGTATCGCAAGGGGAAACTACTGCGAGATGGCCAGGTCCAGCACCAAGAACAAAAGACCTTGCTATCTTGGACCATTTCAAGTGAGACCTTGTTATATGTACAATAGACTGGTTTCATTCCCATGGGAGCCTGCCAGCCCGCTTCATACTTTCGCATGCATTGCGTGCTGCTCTGCTTCGGGCCGCTGCCAGCGTCGAGTCGTGCGCGCACCCATGAATCATCAGAGTGAAAAATCGAAGCACTACCGTACTCAAGCAACGCAAGTATGTTGGGCAGTAAACTGGTGCAAAGGCTGTTTCTCCAGCTTACAAGGACATTTGTGAATGCCAGGCCCAATCGCCAATCTGTGGTCTCAGAAAATGCTCGAAAAATCTATCCAGAGCTCAATGAATCTGATTTCACCGAAGATGGAAAACCAGACTATATCAAGCTTATATTGACATCAAGAGTCTACGATGTGGTGGAAAGAGCAGGTACGCCGTTGGCCCAAGCGGTAAACCTCTCCAACAAGTGTAATGCCAATATATATTTGAAGCGTGAAGACTTGCTTCCGGTGTTTTCGTTCAAGCTTCGTGGTGCCTACAACATGATTGCAAACCTCCACGCCAACAACAAAGCACCCATTTCAGGTGTCATAGCATGTTCTGCTGGGAACCACGCCCAGGGAGTGGCTTATTCTGCCAACAAATTAAAGATTCCATCCACTATCGTCATGCCTACGCCCACACCCTCCATCAAATACACCAATGTTTCAAGACTAGGCTCACAGGTGGTGTTGTACGGAGACGACTTTGACTCTGCCAAACAGGAATGTGAACGTCTTGCCTCACTTAACAACCTTACCAACATCCCACCTTTTAACCATCCATATGTCATTGCTGGGCAAGGTACCATTGCCCTTGAAATCACCCGTCAATTGCGTTTGGACAAGCTCAATGCCATCTTTATACCTGTTGGAGGAGGTGGTTTGATCGCAGGAATCGGTGTGTACTTGAAGAAGATCGCTCCTCATATAAAGATTATTGGTGTTGAAACTTACGATGCCGATGCATTGTACCAGTCTCTCAAGACTAAGAGCCAACTGACCCTTGATACTGTTGGTGTATTTGCTGACGGTACCGCTGTGAAGATCTTAGGTGATGAAACATGGAGACTTTGCCAAGAAGTTGTGGACGATGTTGTTCGTGTTTCCACTGACGAATTGTGTGCTGCCATCAAGGATATCTTCGAAGACACCAGGCTGATTGTCGAGCCTTCGGGTGCGTTGTCGGTAGCAGGTCTCAAGAAGTATATCCAACAGCATGACGAAATCGACCACAGAGACAAGACCTATGTGCCAATTCTCAGTGGTGCCAACATGAACTTTGACCGTCTTAGGTTTGTCAGTGAAAGAGCCATGCTTGGTGAAGGTAAGGAGGTTTCTTTAGCTGTGACCATTCCAGAAAGACCGGGTGAATTCAGCAAATTGCAAGGTATCGTCCACCCCAGAGCCATCACCGAATTCTCCTACAGATTTAACGGCCAGGACAAAGCCAACATTTTCATGAGTTTCAATGTTATAGACAAAGCCAAGGAACTCGGCAGCATAGTCGAAACCATGAAGAGCGATCCTTACAACTATGATGTGGTGGACATTTCCCAAAACGAACTTGCAAAGACCCATGGTCGTTACTTGATCGGAGGCAAGTCGCCAGCCAGCAACTGTCAAAAGGAAGCCAAGGAACGTCTTTTGCAGTTCGAGTTTCCTGAACGCCCGAAGGCGTTGTATACATTCTTGAACTCGCTCAAGACCAACTGGGATATCACCTTGTTCCACTATAGAAACCACGGCAACGATATTGGTAAGGTGTTGTGTGGAATAGTGTTGCCCGAAGGCACCAGCGAGGAAGAATTCGAATCCTTCTTGAGCAGCTTGGGTTACCGCTTCATTGAAGAAACTGACAATGTTGTATATAAGATGTTCTTGAAGAACTAAAAACGTTAAATAATTAAAATATATTCATACTTGCACCCAAAGTTACTTGCAACTACTCTGGACCTACATGCCATGATTGTTAAAAATGAGAAGCATATTAAGACTGATAAAGTTGATATATAGAACAAGATATCTGTTTGAAACATTAAGGGAATGAATACGCATATAATTTAAGATGATTTTGTAGATGAATATGAAGTAATGAAATGTGACTAATTGGCAAGTCCTCTAGATTAGCCAGGTCCATATGCTACTTAGATTCAACTATTTGAGTAATTATTATATTTGCACTCCTGATTGTGCGGATTATCAATTATGAAAGTACAACCTCTAGTTTCCTGCTTTCTAGACTCTATATTTTGGTATGTACTTTTGCTATTTACATTATTATGAACGCCTCAAGAATGCTTGGTATGCATCTTGGTTTATATGAACTCGCCCGGTGGCCTTCATCTGTTTCTTTCCTGCTTTTTGACGCTCCAACAACTTCTTACGTCTAGATATATCCGCAGCATGCAACCTCTGGGTCACATCCTTTCCCTTGGCCTTGATTGTTTCTCTTGCCACAACTTTATTGTTGACTTTGGCTTGAATAGCCACCTCAAAAAGCTGATACCTCAAATACTCCTTGAACCTAGTCACATATTCTTTACCCCTGGTCTGTGCCTGTGACCGGTGCAAGATTGTGGTAAGAGCATCCTGTGGTTCTCCATTCACACAGAGCTCCATTTTCACGATATCGGACTTCTTGTACCCTGAGTCCTCGTAGTCCAACGATGCATAACCTTTTGTGCAACCTTTAAGTTTGCCAAAGAAGTCTTCTACTAGTTCAGCCAAGGGAATTTCGTATTTAAGCAATACTTGGCCGGTTGTCAAGTATTCCATTTCTTTTTGAACTCCACGGTGGTTCTCGCAAAGAGACATTACTGTTCCGACAAAGTCGTTCGGCACCGTCATTATGGCATCGACAAATGGTTCCATAAGCATTTCCACATTTTGGTTCTTATCAGACCCAGGAAACCCATCTGGGTTTGTCACCACCTTCTCTTCACCATTTCTATACACAATTTTGTAGGGCACTGTTGGTGCAGTTAAAATGATTTTGGCACCATACTCATTTTCAAGTCTTTCTTTAAAGACTGAGGCATGCAACGAGCCCAAAAACCCGAGCCTCCAACCCAAACCTAAAGCGTTGGAGGTTTCTTTGGCCAACGTAACAGAACGGTCATTCAAAACCAAGTTTTGCATATGGTCATCCATGACGTTGAACTCAGTGCCATCAGCAGGGAAAGCTCCTAAAAACACCATTGGCTTTGGTTCTTCAAATCCTGGCAACGCCTCTAATCCTTCGTGCTTGCCATATTGGAAGAAAGTATCACCCACTAAGGCTTCACGGGGATTTTTCATACCTGGGATGACGTATGCCACCTGTCCCGCTTTTATCCTGCTCATGGCAAGTTTATCAGGATACATTATCCCCACTTCTTTTACATCGTATACTCGTTCACTATGGGCAGACATGATTTTCATACCCTTTTTGATGGTACCATCGACAATGTGCACCAACATCACCACACCAACATACGGATCGTGCCACGAGTCTACCAAGAGAGCCTTTAACGGAAGCAGTTCTTTGCCTTTGGGGGCAGGAATGTTTTCAACCACCAGAGGAAGAATTGACTCGACATTCAAGCCCGTTTTGGCACTGACAGCTATGCAGTCTTCTCGGGAGAGCTCAAAAGTGTTTTCCACCTGATCGAGAGCCATGGGAATGTCAGCCTGATCCAAGTCGATTTTGTTAATAATGGGTATTAACTTGAGGCCCATGCTATAAGCGAGATAGAAATTGGCTACGGTTTGTGCTTGTACACCCTGGGATGCATCGACCAACAATAAAGCACCTCCACACAGCGCATACGACCGAGACACTTCGAGACGAAAGTCAACGTGCCCCGGCGTATCCACCAAATGTAGCAAGTAGTCTTCCCCATTTGGATCAGTATATATCATCGAGACCGTTTGTGCCTTCACAGTAATCCCACGTTCACGCTCCACATCCAACTTGTCCAATACCTGTTTGTTTGAACCTGGCTGAATCACTCCCGTGAGCTCCAAGAGGCGATCTGAAAGCGTTGACTTGCCATGATCCACATGAGCCACAATGCTAAAGTTTCTGTAGTTTTCAATGGGAATCTTGGATATCCTTTCTTCGACTTGTTTCCGGTAGTTTTCTTTGTTGAGTAGAATCTTCTTCTCTTCCACTGACATCACCTTGGCTGCTGCCGCTCTCATCGGAGATGAGCACGATATAGGCCTGCAACCACCTATGGGGACTATAGGGCTCATTCTCACCCGAGAAATGGGTACTCTCGTGAGTCCAAGTCGCGCACTCGCTAGCATTAGTCGGTGTGCCATGAGATGCCTTTGGTAATGTGATAAATCAGTTCGCTTGAATTTTTGGTTGCAATCGCGCGGAATTAAGCTTACGATTAATTTCTATGAAAGGTTATTTTGCAAGCACAAATTTAACGTTCGGTGTATACGTAATGCTGAAATGACGCCTGATTCATAAGAGTTGGAAATAAGAAGTTCACGTCATCTAATTCAAATCATAAACAATTCTAATTAACATGCACAACATACGCAGAGGAAGTGCGAGAATGGTGCAAACTGGCTGTAAAGAAGGGATCTTTGAAGGTGCAGTTACACCCATCAGTTGCTCATCTTTACAGTTGCACAACCCTAGTCTTTGATCTCTACAGAACTATTGGTTACTTGCTCCAAAGTCTTCCACTAAAGTGACCAAGAGCTCAACGCTCTTCAAGCTAACAGCATTGTAAAGAGAAGCCCTGATTCCTCCAACGGAACGATGGCCCTTCAAGCCCGACAAGTTGCGACTTGCGGCTTCTTTGAGGAACTTTTCTTCCAACTCGGCGCTAGGAAGCTTGAATACCACATTCATCTTTGAGCGCACTTCTGGGTTCTTGACGTTTAACAAGTACAACTCAGGGTACTTTTCCAAAGCGCCGTACAAAAGATTGGCCTTTTTAACGTTGGCAGCGTGCAATACTTCGATGCCACCTTCGTTAAGCAACTTTTCAGTAACCAATTTCAATATCTGACAGGTAAAAATTGGAATTGTGTTGTAGGCAGAGTTGTTCTTCACGACGGTTGGGAAGTGGAACGCAATTGGAACCAATGGCAAGCCAAGTTCCTTGAGTTCGGAGTCCGAAGCATGCTCCAACAACGTCTTCTTGATAATGTAGACAGTTAGACCGGCCAATCCAATATTCTTCTGCGCACCGGCCATGATGAGACCGTACTTGCTGATGTCAAGTGGCTTGGAAAGGATGTTTGAAGACATATCGGCCACCAATTCGACACCCTCAGGCAAGTAATCTGGGCCTGGGGTGGAATTGAACTCGTTTCCGTCAACTGTTTCGTTGTCACAGACGTACAAGTAGGCGGTGTCTGGTTTGATTGGCTCCCATTGGGAGAATGGTGGGATATCGTCAAACTTGGATGGTTTGGTGTTGACCACCACGTCGACTTTGAAGCCCAACCTTTTTGCTTCTTCGGTAGATTTGGCTGACCAAGACCCGGTGACGGCATAGGCAGCTCTACCGTTCTTACCAGTTCTCCTGGCGTAGTTGGCAAGCAAATTCGAAGGCACATCAGAGAATCCCGCAGTACCACCGCCTTGGAGGAAAAAGACCTCGTGGGTATCTGGTATGCTCAAAAGCTTGGTCAAATTGGTCTTGGTATCTTCGATGACTTTGATGGCAGGCTTTGAACGGTGCGAAATTTCACCGACACCAAGACCGTCCTCGTAAGAGACCAAGTCATAAGCAGCTTGCTGCAATACCGATGTAGGCAAGAGGGCAGGGCCTGCGCCGAAGTAGTGTGGATCGTCGCGTTCAAGACTACGGGCCGACATTGTTGTTTGCAAGTTAAACTTTGAGATGGTATTTAAACGATCTCAAATGAGTCAATGCGAAAACATCAGTCACGATTTGCACCAACCCCGAAATTACTTCGAATAATTACTGCGGAGAACAAAAAGTTATTGAAGAATTATTCTATTAGCTACTTTCTTCTATCCTCTTCCTATAATATAGTACACTATCTCCACGTCGTCGGAGTCTTCCAACATGCAATGAAGCACCACGTCGCGAGGAGTTATCAAAAAGACCACTGTTTTGCACGTGGCCACGATCCGGGACGCCATCTGCCAGTCCCGCAATCGCACCGTCACCTCCTTGTCTTCACTGGGATCATTATCGTCCACCTCGCTGGCGCTGGCCTCGCCAGGCGCGCCACTAGGCCCCGCGCGCAACGTCTCGCTATCAAAGTCTCCGTCGCGCGTGCTTGGCTTGTAAACTCCTAGCTGGTCGTTCCAGCTAATCGTCACACGATACTTGCCCTCTTCTTCCAAAACAAACCCGAGAAACCCCCCGCCTCGTCTGCTCGCTTTGATGGTCACCAACTCGTTATGTGTAACGCGCTTAAACTTCTCTAGTCTTTTGTAGGTCGCGACAAACTCGCGCGGTACTTTTAGGATAAGCTCCACTGCACTAAGCTCAGGCTCTGTTACTACCGACGAATCGTGGCTATTCTTGAGAATCTTTACCGGGATACGGAATGTGTGGTTGACGGTGCTGGTGCTGTTGCTGATGTTGGAGTAAAACAACGCTAGCGACGCGGTACGACCGTTATGGATCGCAGTGCCTTGGCCCCCCGAGGAGTCTTTTCGCTGCAACCGAATATTTAGCCCATCACTATTGGCCTTATCGAAATTACGCAATGTCTGTAAAAGGAGCTCGATGTTGATTTCAAGCAGAATGGTATTGTCACGAAGACTCTGGATTTCGATTTGGTCAAACAAATTGGCCATGTTAAGCTTACACCATACTTGAGGTTCTTGGGTTATGCCCTGTCCGTTGATCAGAATTACCTGTAGTTGGGTGGGGGTAAACCTTAGGATTACAAATCGTCGTATTTGACTTATGAGCGATAATGTGACCTTGAGGGCTTCTGTATTTTGTGCTCGAAGTTTGAGTTTCATTGCAGCCAAACCACGCCTATAAACCTGTTCAACGAAGTGGTAGGAGACCAAAAGAGAAGTGACAAATTCTCGCTGCGTTTTGCCGGCGCGCGCGAAGTTTTTTCCAGTAGTCGCTAATTCTACTGGGTCATAAGGAACCTTTCCAAAGCACCCTAGCTCCTCGTTGATCTTGCTACATTGGAATTGTAGCAATTCCAATTCTAGCAATGTAGCCTTCCGCTACATTGGTGGTGCAGTATTTTGACGCAAGATGTAGACCCAATATCTCTTGCGTTTCACTCCCCACCACTTGTCTCGATTTTTTGTCTCACCATTTTCTCAATATTCTCACAATTTGTCTCAGTAGTATTTTCTCACTAAACTGATCGCACAAATAATTCATATATCATCTCAACAACATGTCGGAGGCTGCACAAGATGACAGCGAAAACTTCAAGTTCTTTGGGCTTGGAGGATGTAATGAGGTCGGCAGATCGTGCCACATCATTGAATACAAAAACAAGGTGATTATGCTTGACGCCGGGGTCCATCCTGCTCTCTCGGGCCATGCCTCGTTTCCATTCTACGACGAATACGACTTGTCAAAGGTCGACATCTTATTGATAAGTCACTTTCACTTGGACCACGCTGCATCGTTACCATACGTGATGCAACACACCAACTTTCGTGGTAAAGTCTTCATGACACACGCCACCAAGGCCATCTACCGGTGGCTTCTTCAGGATTTCGTCAGAGTCACCTCGATCGGTGCGGCCAGAACTGAAGACGGCAACCTGGATGCACCCGCTGCAGGAAACTTGTATACCGACGACGATATCATGAACTCGTTTGACAGAATAGATACTATTGATTACCATTCCACCATGGAAATAGATGGTATACGGTTCACGGCGTACCATGCTGGACATGTGTTGGGAGCATGTATGTACTTTATTGAAATCGGAGGCCTAAAAATCTTGTTCACCGGTGACTTTTCGCGTGAAGAAAACAGACACTTGCATGCTGCCGAAATTCCTCCTACAAGACCCGACATATTGATCAGTGAGTCCACTTTTGGGACCGGTACGTTGGAGCCAAGAGTGGCTTTGGAAAAGAGATTGACCAGTTCGATCCATGCCACAATCACCAAAGGTGGAAGAGTGTTGATGCCGGTCTTTGCTCTTGGAAATGCTCAAGAATTGCTTTTGATTCTCGACGAGTACTGGGCCAACAACGACGACTTGCAAAATGTCAACATCTACTACGCTTCTAACTTGGCCAAAAAGTGTATGGCTGTGTACCAGACTTATACCAACATTATGAACAATAATATTCGTCTCACCACGTCCAACGCCGGGCAAAAGTCGAGTCCTTTTGATTTCAAGTATATTAAGTCTATTAAGGATTTGTCGAAATTCCAGGACTTCGGACCTTCTGTAGTGGTAGCCTCTCCAGGTATGTTACAAGCGGGTGTTTCTCGACAACTTCTCGAAAAATGGGCTCCAGACCCCAAAAACTCCGTCATCATGACTGGTTACTCTGTAGAAGGAACCATGGCCAAGGAATTGCTCAACGAGCCCCATACCATCCAGTCAGCCACCAATCCCGAGCTTTCGATCCCTAGAAGAATCAATATTGATGAGATATCGTTTGCAGCCCACGTTGATTTCCAGCAAAACACCGAGTTCATTGAGAAAGTAGCACCTCTGAAGATCATCTTGGTCCATGGAGATTCAGTTCCTATGGGTAGATTGAAGTCTGCCTTATTGAGTAAGTACTCTTCGAGAAAGGGCTCAGAACAAGAGGTGAAGGTGTATAACCCCAAGAACTGCGACGAGCTCAAAATTGGTATAAAAGGTCTTAAAGTGGCCAAAGTTCTCGGCACTTTGGCCGATGAGCAACTTGCGTTGTTGAAAAGAGAAGTCAATGCCCATTTGGCAAAGGACTCGACCAAAATTGAAGATTTAAAACAGGAAAATGGCGAAAATGGCCAGGAGATTAAACAGGAGAACGGCGATGGTGACAAGGAAATGGAAGAAGTGAACGGAAAGACAGAAGAAAACGGGAAAGATGATAAAACTACTGTATTCAATACTGGCCAAGTCATGTCGGGAGTTCTTGTTTCCAAGGACTTTGACTTGAACCTCTTACGACTCCAAGACTTGCACGAGTTTACACTGTTGTCTACGTCTATTGTCAAGTCAAGAATCAGCTTGAAAATCAATGCAGATATCTCATTGATGAGATGGCATTTGGAACAGATGTTCAGCTATATCAATATTGTAAATGACGACGACGAAGAATGGGAGTGTATCATTATGGAAACGATTGATATTTTGGTAGATAGAACCAAAAAGGGTGCCTTGTATATTACGGTAGAATGGATTAACGATAATCTTATGGCCGACTCTTTGGCAGATAGTGTGATTGCCATTCTCTATTCTATTGACTCTTCACCTGCTTCAGTCAAGCTCTCGTCCAAAGAGTGCAATCATAAACATGCCAACGGTAGTGAAGTAAAGAAAGAGACAACACCACCTGAAGACAAAACTGCCCATGCCAACTCGGAAATTGCCAGCAGAATCCACCGTATAGAGTCGTTATTGGAAGCACAGTTTGGTGATTCCTTGACAAATACCGGTAACGACAAAGCTACCATCACCATTGGTCGCAACGAAGCCAAGATCGACTACCTTAGCCTTAGTGTTGAATGTAGTTCTCGAGTTCTTAAAGATAGAATCGAAAACGTTATAAAAAGAGCATGTGGACTTGCGGCCCCGTTGAGTCAAATGTCCAAGGCTTAATATGTATATTAATGTATATTAATGAAAAGAATACTTGATAACATCAAGGATTGAAGACCACATTAAGCCATTAAAGACAAAGAAATTATGAACTCATATGGCACACCATAAGGAGAGAATTTATGGAAGAAAGATTAAAAATCAGTATTTACATATGACAAATATTACACATCATATAGTAGCAGGATGTGTAACGCAGATATTAATGAAATTACACCATCTATATGCAATAAGCATTGTAGAACTCTATATAGACTGATTGAGAATGACCGCGAAATTTCTTAGTTTTGATTGCACTCCCACAATGACTACCACTATACACTACCTACAATAGTCTATCATGGAAAACAAAGGTATAAGCGCTTCTCTACTCGTCTAGGTATCTCTCGTGCCGTTGGAAATACTCTCGGAGGGCAGTATCTGGTGACATCTAATGCCCCTGGTAGTAATAAATGGTCGTGCCGGTACCGTCCATATTAATCTCATCAGACTTATCACTAGGTAGTTAACATAGCACCAATGAGGTATGTAACTCCTTTTGAGATAGCTCACATCTATGGTGTGCATGTGTATTTGAGCACTCCCAAAAAGGCACAGTACTAACATCTAGTGATTTGATCGACCGTCCACGGTCAGAATTGACCGAGCTTGAACTCCAAGCTCTTGAAGAGTTTGAGTTTTCTCATGGGCCCATGTCTTTGATACAAAACTCGGTAAATAACAACACGCCAGTGGTAATATCTTGTCGTAATAACCATAAACTCGTTGGTAAAGTGAGAGCTTTTGATAGGCATTGCAATTTGATTTTGGAAAACGTCAAAGAGTTGTGGTCCGAATCGGTCAAAAACAACAAAGGCAAAACCATCAAGACCATTTCCAAAGAAAGATTTGTCTCCAAGATGTTTTTAAGAGGAGACTCTGTTGTGATAATCTTGAAAGCTTAATTAAAAAAAAAAATGTATAATAGGAGTACCGAACCACTTTGGGCAAAAGTCGATCAGTACCGAACGAAAACCTGGTATTAGAACAACAGAAGTCGAATTATTCACCGTGGGTCTACTACAAAATAGTCTTGTATATGACAAGTAGTGCATCTTCACGGCTCTATATACCCATTCAATGTATAGTAAAGTTATGAATTGAATCATTGCGAAAGTCTAAGAGCTTTCAAATTAGCAATTTTATAGTGGGGCAAGCTGTAACTACCTCTTCAACATACCACATTAATAGACTAATGATTTATTTCTTCGTGACATTATGATTATTCCTTCATTCTATTTTCCTTATTACTCCAAATACAATACATATACTACACTAAACCCCAGTCCTCAAAACATTCTTTCTCTGGTGTCTGAACCTGATGACCTCATGACGCTCCAAAATATACAACGCCTTGTCCAACGCCTGGTGGCTGGTCTTTCCGGAATCTACAAATTCTCTCTTCAAAGTATTGTAGGCAGTAGACCAACCAATTGGAAGTCTTCTTCTGAGCTCGTGCTCTACCTTGTTGATTTCAGCCGATAAGTTGGCATCAGCAGTGCCTCCGCTGGAAACTCCTTGATCTACAGCATCCATAGTAGAACTGGTGAATAATCTGATAGCTTCCTCAACATGTTCTTCGGTAGCAACGGGCGATAATCTTAACTTGGCCAAACTCTCTGTGATTCTGATAATTGCTTCAAGCTGTCTCACGGTAATTGGAATTGATGATCTCTCATTCATACTGGCTTCGTTCATCTGTAAAGTTCTTCTGATGGAAACGAAATGCGAAGCCAATCTTTCAGATGCTTCTGGACTCAATCTGGGTGCACATTTTTGCTTCACGTATTGAATATACCTCTTCATGGTCTGAATAGGAATCTCTCCTTCTTGGAGTTGCTCGTTCTTGTTGTTACCAATGTGGACATTCATCACATGCTTGGCGATATTGAGATCTCTTTGCATATTATGGTCATCTTTGACAATAAAAATCATATCGAATCTCGACAAAATGGTGGTTTGGAAATCGATGTTTTCTCCGGGACTTTTCAAGTCATCGTAACGACCATAGATTGGATTGGCTGCTGCCAACACAGAGGTACGAGAATTCAAGACGGTAGTGATACCGGCCTTGGCAATAGAAATGGTTTGCTGCTCCATGGCTTCATGGATAGCCACTCTATCTTCATCTCTCATCTTGTCGAACTCATCGATACACACAATACCTCCATCAGCCAACACCATGGCACCTCCTTCCAAGTAAAAGTCACGCGTCTGGGTGTCTCTCTGGACCGAAGCGGTCAAACCCGCGGCAGAAGAACCTTTACCAGAAGTGTAGACAGAAATGGGCGAGATCTTTTCGACAAACTTAAGCAACTGCGACTTGGCCGTACCGGGATCACCCAAAAGTAGCACGTTGATATCACCTCTAAGCCTCATTCCATCAGGCAAGATCTTCTTGGATCCACCCATCAAAAGACAAGTGATGGCTTTTTTAATATCCTGGTTACCGTAAATAGCTGGCGCGATCGAATTGGAAAAGACTTCATAAAGGTTTGGCATTCTCGAGAGCTTGATGAACTCTTCCTCCTCTTCTTCAGTGAAAGAAACACCATTAGGACCCGCATCAATTTCGGTCTGGATCCCCAAGATCTTCAAGTACGGGTTTCTAATGGCCACTGTTCCAGCGTTGCCAGCTGCACCTTTTTGTTTGGACTGGAAAATCGAGTATATACCAATGATAGTAACACGCGTTCCCGGAACAACCTGGTTTGTCATGTACCTATCGGCCTGTAACAAGATGTGTCTTGGCATTTCACCCACAGGTACCATATCAGGAGACTCCTGCAACTTCAACACCTGTTGGTCGATAAAAGTAGACTTATCGTGGACTATAACGTAAGGATCAGGTGGACACTTTTCCTGAGTGGTCTTCTGCTCGTCGTAGTTATGAGCAGCCTGGCACCTGTTGGGCAAGGTGATTTGGCCGAACCCGGTCTTCACTCTTATTTTCATGGTATGTTTACATTGACGACAAATCAATTGGAGCTGAGTGGCTCTGGAAGTGAGCACTGACGACGAAATAATAATGCCACTCACTCTGACAATCTTAGAGATGTATTCAGAGTCAAGGTCTCTTATTAGAGCTTTGGACGCGTTGGAGTATAAAATCAATTGACAGTTAGGAAAGTCCAATGGCACTTCTTCATTTGACAAGAACGCTATTCTCTTACCCACTTCAGTGATGGCGCTTTCGAATAGCGGGATCATATCAGCAGGATCATCAATCAACTTTTTATTGAGCTCTTCATTGAACCCAATGAGATGTTCTGAGTTGACCTTGAGATAGTAGTTCTTGATAAGCAAGTTTTCGCGTAGCTGATCACGGTAGATAAACTGGGTATCGAGTCTAAACTCAAGTATAAACGACCTAAACGCCTTGGTGATTTCATTGAACGAGTTGTCTTGCGGTTCTTCACCAGGAAGAACCTGAGCTCCGTACACTTCACCTCTTTCGTACGACATCTGATAAGTGTGTAAAGAAGTAGTTACAACTGTTCTTGTTGAATCGAGTGGTGAATTTTTCTGCTCATTACCATTCCCAATCGGGACAAATTACTGGCATGCCAAATACGCGTCCAAACTGTAAACAGTCAAACTTTTTGGCCAATCTGCAAATAAATCTGAAAGTGCCGTTACTGTAAATTGCAAAAATGTACGTCTGGGTGTCACTATGTTAATGCTTAGATCATCCATTTCCCATTTCTCGCGATTCCTATCTACATCCAGTGTCGCATGGGCAATACCAAAACGTACAAAGTTGCCGCCTAGGCCCAAATGGCTAATTGTCGAGGACGAACTTGAAGAAAAATTTTTAAAAGGCGGCCGTGGTCCTGGTGGCCAGAAGATCAACAAGTCGAATAGTAAGGTCCAACTAACCCATCTTCCCACGGGCTTGGTAGTGACCTGCCAGTACTCGCGGTCTCAGGAACAAAACCGCAAGCGAGCTAGAGAAATCTTGGCCTCAAAACTCGACGATCTCCAAAACCCAACTACCAGTCGAAATGCTATTGTGGGCGAAAGGAAAACCAAGTTGAAACAGAGTAAAGCCAAAAAGGCCAATCGTAAGTATAGAAAACTAGACGAGGAGAAAGCCAATGCTGAAGAGGAAGAGCCAGAGGTGGACGTCGAAGCAGAGTTTGACCAGTTCCTCGCCAATACCGTCTCCCAAGCCAAGGACAAGTAGAGGTGGCCCGCGCACGACTCCGAGTTTGCAGCCAAATTCCCACGTCCCGTTAAATACATAGTTGCCAAAGCATATCATTGGCAATGACACAGGGATCTGCAGCAGTACTTGCTCTAAGTATTATACTCGGAGTCCTCATTATTACAGTGCTGGTGTGTATAGTGTACTTTTGTTATTGTTGTGGAATAGTGGTTGATTCTCATGTATATGCTGTATCAGACGTCATGTTTGAGGTTGATCAGAAACGTCAACGCTTGTTTATCCAGCGAGTCTTTTGTCATTCCCAGCAACGCAAAATTGATGACGAACAAGAGATATGCAATAGAGATCTGGTTGTCACAAAGTCTAAACGTGTTCTGGATCTTATAGAGTCTTTTAACAAGTACACTGAAGGCTTGCTTGATCCTGCAATTCCAGCTTCAGGCAGTACTGGCCTGAAACAAGGCATTGAGCGAATGTCTATAGTTCAGTACCTCGAAAACAGACCTAGCCAATTCACCACATTCGTCGCCAAGCCAACCGAAAGCCAACAACTATATATTTCAAGTCAATACGATAGCTTTTCACGTACGCTCATGCTTCAAAACATGCTTCAAGACTCGTTGAACGATCCCCAGCTGGCTATAAGAAAGGTCTCTGATCCTTTTCTGGACTCGCCTATTTCTATAGGAGGAATTGTGGTGGTCATCAAGCCTTTCCACGGTAAAAGCGAGTTTGAATTCAAATCACTCCAAACTGGTGATTTGCTTAGAGTGGTCAAGTTCTACATTAGAGATGTTGATGACACCCCAAATATGGATCTACACACACTAAAGAAGGTGGAAGAAGTAGAGGAACTGCCATCTGAGACTACAAATTTCGAAACAGCCAACACCGATATATTCTTGGGAAAAGATAACCCACATTATGAAAAACTTTATTGTACTGGAATCATCCTCAATACCTTTCTAGAGTTCCAGAATAACGACTTTTCGCTTCGAATCAAGGATGCCGACTCCGCCAACGAGTCGGAAATGCTCAAGGATTTTCCATTGCGAATCGTGTCTTTGGAAACAACTCTCTTAAGACAACTTATCCAAGTCGGCGATACCGATTCAGGCTCTTATCCACGAACCAGTTCTACTTCTTGTTCTGCTTCCAGTTTGTGCTGCTAACTTTCTAACTTCTCGTGCTGCTGCTGATAATTTTTCCAGTTCTCAGCTATATTCAACGCATCCTTCCAATTTCTCTTGACTACTTCTAATTCCTTTTGCAATTGCTTCAACCTAGAACCATCAGAGTCCGACGACGATGAGGAATCCATAAGCTGTATCAAACTGTTAATGTTATGATAAAACTTATATATATTATTAAGCAACGGCTTGGCCAAAACCTCAAATGATTCCATTTCGTCAAAGTACTTTTTAATGGTTTCTGCTCCGGTGTTGGAAATCTCCTTCAAATCAATGACGTCCGAAGGGTTGGGCAAATTTAGCCCGCTGCCTTTAAGTTTGAGATCAGTAAACTGAGAATTGAAGCCAGAATAGTACTGGTTGATAAGCTCAATGAACCGAGAATACTTGTAATTCTCCACAGCCAAACTTTCTATTATGGGTGTTAGATCAGATATCATATTTTCATACTCCTGATTAACTACCGACTCGAGGTTCTGCCCAGTCACCCCAGTCACATTATCTATAGCAGGGTTGTTATTGTATATTACATTTGATTTCAACGTTGGTTCATCGTTATTATTGTTGGGGTGCTGTGGGGTCGAATTCAATGGTATTCCATAAATGGTGGTGGAAGAGAGGTTTCTTTTATCCAAAAGCTTGTTTTTCAAGTCATCGATCTCCAAAGCTTGTCGCTTCAATTCAACTTGATACTTCGATTTGATATCGTTCGCCCAACTCCTCAATTTGTGAACATCTTGTGCCTGTAATTTGTTTTGCTTAGATAGCAGCGCAATCTGCTTATTCAAGGAATTTTGATCAAGGTTGATGGTTCTTTGCAATTGAGTTTCGGAATGCTCTAATTGCAACTCCAACGCTTTGACGCGCTGATTCAATTTGGCTATGGTATTATCCTTTTGATTTAAGGCCTGGTTCGACACTTTGTGCTGGTTCCGACTTCGATCAACAGCTTTAACTAACGAATGTATTATGTTGATTATATTTTTATCATTGTTATATATGGTTTCTGTTACTATTAATTCATCAAGCTTAGGCTTGTCTTTTATTTGATCTTTGGTCAACTCGTGCCAGTTTATGGAATTGAACTGGAGCTCTGTATCTATGTATGCCCTCAGAAGCAACATTGAGTTGACGATATCGGCTGCATTACGTATCGTTTCAGTATCGAATTCTTCACTCATGATACCTAACTACGCTATCAAAACAAACTCAAATGTGAAGTTGTATGTCTGATTACGTAATCGGTGAAGCTCAATACTCGCTAGCTAGATACTGGTACTACATGCTAATACTACGTTTTGCTATATTGTGTACGATGTTTTTATTGAGCTAATCTAGCGAGTGCAATTTAATGGTGTTCTTCGGCTTCTTCTTCAAAAACGAACCAGTCTTCTTCAGCAGGAGCAGATGAGCCAGAAGGAGAAGATTTGGTTTCAACTGCTGCAGACTCGTATTCAGACAAAGCTTCGGTGGAGATTTCAGATTCTGGAACAGATGGCTTGGTTGGTAATTGGAAAGATTTGACAGCAGCATCGATCTCTTGTTGTGAAATTTGTTGAGGCTTGAATTGCTTGATGTTTTGAACGTACAAGTCAGTAACCAAGTTGTTGGCTCTTGGGGTTACGGAGAAGAGTCTCTTTGCTGAAACAGCACGCTAGATGTTAGTATGAGATAGATAAAATAAGGTCAAATTGCTTAGAACGCGCCGAGTCAATTGTAGATGAGATACAAAGCACGAATGAATATCGCACGTCTTGGTGAAAAGATTGGTTCCGCTGAAAGTTTTGATGCTTGTTCTTCGATTTGAATTTCTGCTATTGGTATATTTGAATCACCTTTTTACTTTATCCGTTCGTTTTTTTATGGGCTTTCGTCCTTCAATATAGCATTCAAGGCAATTTTATTCCCTCAATTTTTGGCTGTTTTCAATACTGTTCATCTCTTGTAGATCTACTGCTCAATTCATTCCAGGCACATTCAATTTAAGGCAATCACGCAGGCTGTTTATATGACACCACAGCCGTCATCAGATACTTACAACAACAGATTGTCTAAACATGATGGTTTGGCAAACTAACAGTACTATGCTCTAATTCACTACGTTGATTTTTTCCACTCCCACCGAGTCTCGGAAAGGTAGTGTGTGTGGGACCAGTTGATGCGGGTGTCGTCTTATTGGCTGGCGGGCGGTTACACAAAATGGTCACGTGTAAAGTCAGGAGCAGACTATGGCGTAGAGAAGAGATTAAGTTCAGCAGCAGCCAAGCAATAGAGCACCAGCATGCCCAAATACTACTGCGACTACTGCAAGTCGTACCTCACGCATGACACGATGAGTGTGCGGCGGTCGCATTTGGCCGGAAAAACCCATATCCGGTTATATTGCGACTATTACGAAGCCAAAGCCAAAGAAACGGGAATATGGAATCCCAATGACATGGAATATAAAGTCAAATTGGACTATATAAACAAAGGAGCGCCCGGATGTGAGATTGTGAAGCGAAATGACGAGCTCGGGCCGATTTGGGAAGAAAATAACGAAGGTGTGGCGGATGCAGAAGCAGAGGATAGAATAAGGCTTCCTCCGCCACCAACCCTAAAAGGGTATCCAAATCCACCGCCATCGGTGCTAAGATGGACAGAAGAGTACCAGCGAGCCATATATCAGCATCAAAAGAAAGATGAAGAGGTTTAATGGGTCCTGCTACAATGACAAGAGTCCCCTCTTAGAGTCTGTTCACATCATTTCGAATTGACCAGCGGTGTATATTTGTACGGAGGTAAACTCTAGCATCGTCTTCATTTGAATAGTCGCTAGTCCGATTGTATTTAAAGAAACGGAATCCGCTGATGACGCCAAGGAATTGCAGATTGCGAGCGACCCAAAATGCACGGTAAGTATAGACTAGATAAAGTGACCACTAGTTATCCCATACTAAGCTACCCATGTTCGTGTCTCATACTTAGGCTAGCCATCGATAAGATGTAATGCGTGGGCAGCCCGGCTTACTAGAATTGTCGATATTTTAATAAATCCTGTTGACATGAAAAAAACAGATAAATAACGAAAAGTACAGAAAATGCAACTGCATAGATTGAAATGATTCAGTAGCAATATGGTGTATAATTTTTAAGACGATTTTATGATAATTCTATTATGTATTCATACTATATAGATTCAATTACAAATCAGCATCGTCTTCATCTGGCAATGGCATGGCGGTAGCTTGGTCCATTTCTTGTTGGTATTTTTGCATCAAGTCAGCGTCAACTTGGACTTCAGGAGGAGCCAAGGCTGGGGAGGCAACGAATTCCAATTGTGGGTTACCGACCAATTTTCTGGCCAACCAAAGGAAAGGCTTTTCGAAGTTGTAGTTGGACTTGGCGGAGATGTCGTAGTATTGCAAGTTCTTCTTTCTGTGGAATGTGATGGTCTTGGCCTTGACTTTACGTTCTTTGACATCAACCTTGTTACCAGTAAGCACAATTGGGATGTTTTCACAAACTCTGACCAAATCTCTGTGCCAGTTTGGAACGTTTTTGTAAGTGATTCTGGAGGTGACGTCGAACATGATGATACCACATTGACCGTTGATGTAGTAACCGTCTCTTAAACCACCAAACTTTTCTTGTCCGGCAGTGTCCCAGACGTCGAATTTCAATTCACCGTAGTTGGTGTGGAATCCTAATGGGTGGACTTCGACACCCAAAGTGGCAATGTATTTCTTTTCGAATTCTCCGGTAAGATGTCTCTTGACGAAAGTGGTTTTACCAGTACCACCGTCTCCAACAAGGACTAATTTGAAAGTAGGAACTTCAGCAGCCATTTTTGATTGATTGATTATTCAAATTGACGAAAGGAAGGAATAAAAAGAATAACTTTTGTTGATGAGGATGATTTTGGGGAGAAGAGAAAAAAAATTTTGTAGTGCAGAAAAAACCGAGAGAGTGACACAAAACCGAGCGAGACGGGGAGCTAGTGTAAGCAGTGACGATAGAGAGAGCAAGGTGGGTTGGGAGAAAAGGTGAGGGGAGGTCGGTAAGATAATAGTGTGGAGGATTGATGGTAGCATGGCAATAGGGTGGTGGTCATGGGTGGTCACGTCCAAAGTTATTGGTCAGCGATGGAATGGTCCCGTGACTTTTGCGTAGCAATAGTGGCGATAGGCGTCGGTGTGAGCAGATCAACGACGGATTTGCAGTGTAAACAGAAGCAAATGGGAGCAAACAGAAGCAAACAGAAAAGATGAACAGGTCAAAAACGAAGCAAATAGAAACAAAACAGAAGATATAGCTGTGCGAAAGTAGTGTAAAAGTGAAATGGTTAGTTAGGGTTTAGGTAAAGCTTAGTTATTTAGAGCCTCGTTACCAAAGGGATAGGCTGTTGTAGACCAACCTATTGTTGTCTAATCCTGAAAATTTGTCTAACTCAGCAACGTAACAAACACCAACTGGTCTTTTCCGCCAATTAGCGAGCAAATCCGCTCGATCCTCGCACCGACTCAGAGCTCATAGAGTAGACGAGTGTCAAAACACAGGTGAGCACGCCGTATGGTTAGCGCTTCGCCTGGAACCTCTGGGTTGGTTTTCCCACGATCGGCTCTAAGCCCACGAAAACTGTGCCTGCGAGGTGCGAACCTGCAATACACGTCCAACTGGGTATAAGGAAAGATTCATTTACGCGTATTGCTTTGGTATTTTTGCGGAATATGAAATTGCTCATATCATCATAAAACTCAACTTTGCATGCTTTTGTTTAGTACTAGGGTCCTCTCGTTGCTGTTGTGTTTGATATGCACTCTGGCGCTTGGTTCAGTCTCCGTCGTAGTCCCCGATCTGTAAACAAACAAGTATCTATAAATAAATGCGCATACAGTTTCTCTGCAGACTTCGCCGCTTAGACTCTCCTCGACCTCACCTGGGCGTGCATCGAATGGCGTGGCCCAACACCGAGCTAGAAATCTTATACATATTTATAGGCGAAACAAACAAACAATCGGTGGTGTGCCAATCGGGCCCCCTTTCGAAATTATCCAGAATAGTCCATGTTTCACCCAACACCCTTTCCCTTCCACACTAATCGTAGCTTTACTTGTAGCTTCGCCGTCCATTCTAGCCTCGTCTCTCTGCCTCGTGGGCTCTCTATATACACTAAGCCCTTATATACTATACCCTGCGCACTGTGCCCTTGCGCCCTCTCCACTACAATCTCTCGGACCCCTTCCCTAACGTGTTCAATATATTTTTTTTCTCCCGTGGTAGAACATTACTTCTTCGGGGCACAACTTGTTCCAATACATTTTAGCTTTTCATCCGGTCTTTTCATCCAGTTGTTCACACTTTTTTTTTTGCTATTGGTGATACCCTGTGGAGATCCATCTACTAGCCATCTATTTCATCTATTTCATCTGTTTGATCTGCTTCTTCTACTTCAGGTTATTGACGAGAGATTAATTGTCTTGGTTCTGTTCGATTCACCGCCAACTTCCCGCCTCGCGACCACAACATTTCGGCTTCCAACTTCCTGGCAACCCCAACCCTTTTAATACCACTAACGATATATGTTTCCTCAGCTGAATATAGTGTATAATCCCATGGAATTGCCTTCACCGCAACTCCCGTCACCTTATGGCCATAATTCCAGGCAACATGCCTACGTTCAACACCCTGGCTCGTACGTTAGTGCTGACCACTACCATACACATTATGCCCACCCGCACCACCACGCTCATCATCCGCATCATCCTGTCATGCAGGGCCACCAGCACCAACTGCTTCAACTTCTATCCAGTTCAGCCAGCTCGGTCCACAATTTGCAACACCCGCAAACGCCCTTGGACTTGACGTATCTGCACTCTATGATTCCGTCCAATCTTCTTGTAAATTCGCCTTACTTCCAACAAACGCCTTCGGTGGGTCCTCTGCACAACTGCAATACTTCAGATAACTCAGACTCGGAAGAAAATTCTGATTCTGACTCTGTCTCAAACTCTTCTGTTGCAAATACCACTACCATTCACCATCCTCCTGTTGGATTTGGTTATGGGTTTGGGATACAGCCCCCCATGTCGCCAATGAACTCATCTGGTCGTCCTCCAAATCACCACTATTCGCCATATCTCACCCATCTCAACAACACAACCTCATCCAACGCTCACAATATAACCAACCACAACCTTGACCAACTCAATTTATCGAGAACGGTGATTATACGTCACTTGAGTCCCGACTTATCACTCTCGGAACTTCTAGACAACATTGATTTTGGTCCTATAGAATATTGTAAAATGTTCACCAAACCAACCCCAACACACTTGCTTGATATGGATCCTTCTACTCCTCCAAATTTGCAGGTTTGTTGCGTATCTTTCATCAACTCCAAGATATCCATTCTCTTCCACCTCAAGTACTTCAAGAACTCGCAGAACTTGAACCAGCTTAAGACGAAATTGAAGGACTCGAAACACCTCAAGATCCATCTCCATGACAACTCTTCCAACTCGGCGTTCCCCGTAGAGTCTAGTGCTTCAAGACACCAAGACTTGATCAAACTCAAGACTCTCGATTATATTCACGACTTCAATGCCACCAGAGCCGTATTGATCAAGTTCTCCATCAAAAACGTCGTTCCTACGCCAGAAAGTGTCGATGCCCTAACTGCAGTAAAGTCTTTCATCCATACTCAATGCCTGAAATTTGGAGAGGTTGAAAACTTCAAAATTTCCTTAGCTGACAAAGTAAGTGAAAATGATGAGGAACCCGAATCTGATAGGATATTTGGGAAGGTTTTGGCTCACTTTACGTCTATTGACTCGGCCATAAAGACCTACGAAAGCTACTTGAGAAGAATCCAACATGATACCCAAAGAACATTGGACCAACAGTCGTCCACTTCCAAAAAGAAGTCAAAAGGTAAGAAAGACGAAAAGAACGTCAATGTCATGTACGAGATCAAATTCTCCAGTATCGTTTTCCATAAAGATAGGTGTGACAAGTCGGCGACAAGTAGATCTCCTTCTGCGTCACAAGTGCCTATAACTCAACGCAAAGCTTCCAACCCCACATTCAACAATATTCCCGAAGAATCCGGGTCAGAAATTCCATCATTTTTTGGCCGGGAGTCCCCTACTTCGCCAGAATTGACGAGTGGCTTGAAGGATATTGTCGGAGGGTTACCTTATTCGGTCGATTCCACGGAAAGTATCACCGATCCTACGGTTGACGCGTTAGAGGCGCCTCTTGTCGATATACCGATTGGAGGTAACATTTTGTCCAAAAATTCCAGTGATTCTCTCTTGGAACCTGCTTCTCCAACATTGAGCTCTTCGTCAGTTTCTCCATCTTCTGAGCAACAAAATATCCATCACCACTTTCAGGTACCTCGTCCACGTTTTGACAGTGGATACGGCTTCGTCCCTCAAACTCCAGTAAACGGTTATTCCAGAATACAGCATCAGCAACAACAAATACATGAGTTGCAACAACACAACTATATGTTGCAGAGCCAAGCTCAGTTCCACCATCCTTTCCAGCAACAAACGCAAGTCAACCACCACATCAATCCAGATCCGTACAACGTGGATAACAGAACCATTTATCTCGGTAACCTTCATCCAAACACCTCAGTAGAGGAAATCGCGAATAATGTCAGAGCTGGAGGACTTGTTGAAAGTATTAGGTATCATCCGGAAAAGAAAGCATGTTTCATCACCTTTGTGGATCCTCAAGTTGCATTGAAGTTTTATATGAATCACCAGATTTTACACCAGCTTGTAGTTCACGGTCATGATGTCAGTGTTGGCTGGGCCAAAAACCACAGTGGACCTGTGAGTCGAGAGATATCCTTGGCCGTTACTGCAGGTGCATCTAGAAACGTCTATATTGGTATAAAATTAATCAAGGATGTCAACGGGGAACAAGCAAAGAGTGCTTTAAGTTTGCCCAACGAGCATACATTGAGGGCTGACTTTTCCAAGTTTGGTGAATTGGAACAAATCAACTTTTACCACAATAAAGACTGCGGTTTCCTTAACTTTATGAACATTATTGACGCTATCAGATTGGTTGATACCTTTCGATTGGACGAAGACCAAGCCAAGGCCAAGTTGCTCGCCATATTTGGCTCTAAAGACAAGTCCGAAGTTGACCAAGATCCCGAAGAAAAGAGGTTATTGATCGAGTCTGTAAACCAATTCTATCAGAGATACGTGCCTTTCAAAATTAGTTTTGCCAAGGATAGATGTGGCAATCCTCCTAAGTTCAGCTTCAAGAAGAAGGCATCCAATTTCCAAGGATCGACTTATCAACAGTACCAACATTTGCTTCATGGAAGTGTAAGTAAACGGGGTAAGAATAAAAACTATAAGAGTAGGGACCAAGAGATTTATGACGAAGAGACCAGATCTAGAAGCCACGACAGTTTCATGGAAGATACCATCAACCAAGAAGCTGCAATGGTATTTGGAATAATCAGCAATGAGCCCAAAAAGCCTCAAGTGCAAGATGAAGTTGAAAAGGACGAGAAGACTGAGCAGCAAGCCGAACCCGAAACTTCCAATGGTGAAAAGCCTGAAAATGGCCTTGCTATCAATCTGACAGAGAATGAAAGTCCAGATGATGACAATGACGAAGAAGAGGAGGAAGATGATGACGATGATGACGATGATGACGATGATGATGTTTCTATAATAATTGGATCAGACGAAACCTCTTCAACAACTGCTCAGAACAATAATGATAGGGAGAAAAACAGCTCAAAATCAAAGAGCAAACCACGTCATAATGGACATACCAAGATCTACCACAGCAAGTTCAACTCATCTGACCCATTGATTGGATACAGAAATTCGAATTCTGGTAACTCGTCCAACATCTCGTTGAATTCCAACCACTCCAAATACTCCCAGCCACCGCCTACACCTCAGCAAAAATCCTACAAGTTCACATCGTCCCCGTATATCCAACAACAAAAGATGTTTTATCTTTCAGGTGGTATGCCGGGTGGGCAGGGTAACCGAAGCTTTTCTGGTTATGGTCCTGTTCACATGCAATCCAACCCTATGATAACGCCTAATCCTGGATATTACTCTGGTCAAGGGCACCACCAACCGTACTATGTGGCACGTCCGCAGAGCAGAAGCCAATATCAGTATTATCCTGGTGGATATCCTCAGATGTATTCGAAGAGCCAAGGACAATATTCAACATCAGGCTCTCAGGTCATGGCCCAATACTTGGCCAAGTCTCAACACGACAATCTCCTTTATGCGACAAGTATAGTAGCAAACGATAGTGGTATGGAAGAGGATTATGCTGATTATATCGATTCAGCCGACGAACAAGTACCCCAAAGAGATCGCAAGACTAAAAAGTAATTACCAAGAATAATAATTCTTCATATATGATTATAGGTAATAATATAAGAACACTTGGTAACTATGTGTCAATTACTTGATGCTAGCTTGACAAATCAATCGTGATCAAAATAAATTACTCGGATATTCAAGAGATGCGTTATAGCTAATGAGCTCGACAGTAAGGAGACATACGCTAGCTTGAACGCTATGGTCTCCAGGAAAAACTTGTATATTAGAACTGAATGCGTAGCTCTATTTAGATGGTATATAATTATTGTGAATGCGGGAGGTAGAGACTCGAAGAACTTCTCTAGTTCTTCTATATTTCAAGGGTAAAAGAAGCATATGTACCCAAAATGGCACCAGTTGTAGACAATAGTATGCCAAGCTTCAAGCCTATTTTGGACCAGTAGCCCAATTCGGTTCCGAAGAATTTCAAGTAAAACATGAATGGCAAAGTTACACAGATGGTAAAGCATATTCCACTTCCCAAAAACGCAACTAATTTACCAAACGAATTGAACAATAACGAGATTGATAGTAATATGACACAATACACAAATCTGCCTGCTATTTTCTTTGTGTTTTGTCTGATTGAAGTGAAAGTCGAGTCTTTGGACTGAATGATTTCAATGTTCAACACACTTTCATACACTGTAATTAACGGTTTGGATATAAGCGGTAATTTCGCAACCGGTAAGACGCCCATGAAAAAGCAGAATAGACTCTTGATATACTTGGGGTATTGCGCGTTGTTCAAAAAGTTCTTGACAATCGAATCTTCGCAGCCAGCTCCATACATGAGATAGCCAATTACAGCAATCATGTAGGTTAGCAAAAAGGTTAGGGAAAAGGCAATATGGGTGCTTTTGTTGAACTTTCCTGGGTGTTTCATATCATTGTATAGCTCGGGAAACACTGGATGGCCACCCCAGGGGGCCATGAATATACCCAAGGAAAGTAACAAGCCCATTCCGCTAGCGGGAAAAAGATGGGTGATTTCCGGGTCCAATAGAGAGCCTGGCTTGGCGTCAATAAATATACCACAAAGGACAACTGCAGCAATGATACTAATGGTGCTAAATATTCCTGCCAAGCTGAACAACGAGAGAATGGAAAGTGGGAGAAATGACAAGAAAAATACACTGCCAACGATGATAAGCTTCCACTCGGATTTCGACACAGAAGGCACCAAAATATTGAAGGAATCGCTAAACAACAAGATGAGCGAAAGTATAGCACCGCATAAGTCTATAGAAAAGAGTGTTGTTACAATCACCAGGAATACTTTGCCTCCGTACAAGTAGGCAATATCGCCATAAGATCTTACCTGAGGATGTTTTTGAATTATTCTTCCCAAAATTTTGGCGGTACAATTGGTCACTACCGTACTCACTAGATACAAAATAGTACCTGCTATCCACCCTGAAAGCTTGAAACCGAATGGAAGCGAAAGCATTGCCATTCCCATGAGCGAATTCATGGAGTTGAAGACTGTCTGAGGCAAGGTAGAGCTGCCTAGAACTACCGATTTCCGGCCACTTGATTCATGTGAGAGTAAAGACGTCGTTTCATCTACTGACCCCATGTGCTCGCTTCTGCTTGTTCGAGCGCCGCGGGGGCCTCTGCTATCGCTGGAAAGTTGGGTATCAGATGCTGCGCGCAGACTGGGAGGAAAATGAAACTCGTTGATGCTTCGGCTGTGAGGAGGGCCATTAATGTTAAGACTGTCTATTTCGTCATCTATCAATGAAGGAGCAGATACACTGGGAGATGTGTTTGGAGATATATCGTCGTCGATGGAGGTGGACAAGAATTCAGAGCCGAGATATTCTTGTGCTCGGCGATACGACGAGGCGAAATTGTTGATGGAGTTGTTGCCCCCGATATCTAAAAACGATACTCTTCTTTTATCCTTCGAGGGATTTAATGCCTCGGGGTCTGAAGGCTGCGACATATATATTATCTGGCTGATGTCGTGATCTTGTACTCAGGAATTGCTCTATTTACCAGTAATTTGGCGGTTGAATTTTCCTTACTTTCCAGTCACGTTCGATGCGCCAAATTAAAGGTTAGTGCCGGAACGGGCAAATTGAGTGCATTATGGACGGTGCGACATACTTAGACGAATTAGTGGGGTACCTTGCGTACATGTGCCTGGGATGAGGCTAAAGCGCCCATGACATGCCTCAAGGCTAATTTCACTCTCTTTACTCCTTGAGTCATATGATGAGCAATTTCAACAGATCGTCCATCACTACGTGAATCGTAAACATGCTTCTAGACTTTTATGAAAATCACTTTTGGGAAACCTCATTTCCGTAGTCATGGCTTCTGTTTTCGTTCAGTCCATCTTCCAACAGAATTGCTATTTTTTATCATGCACCTTAAGGCAGCTTGAGGCATGTATAATAATAAGCCCCATCTGATATTAGATTTCATCTTGCGGAAAGGACCTTCGCTGACTTGATCTATCGTGTTTTGATTACTTAATCGTGATCGTCCGTAGCCACTCGTCGCCAACTTCTCCTGCACAAAACCCCGACGGCTGCAAAAAAAAAATATACGGAAGGTCCAGCACCGTACAGGGTAGTTGGACCCCAATCAGTCACATCTAGAATCTAAGGAACAGTTTAAGCTGCACTTATTCATTTTTTAGATGATCATGTATGCCTTGTCTTCTAGTTGGTCCGTGCATAGAACCCTTTCTTTTTACCAGAAAGCGGACTTTGCACCCAACATGAACTTGCATCATGATACATATCTCGCTTTCTTTTGCGATTTGATGCCATGGGGACCCTCATATCTAGCACCGTGGCTAGGTCCTTTGAGAGCAAGATACTGGTGCTCTTCGCTTTTCATCTGACAAGTCCTTCAGAAGCACGACGCGGGTTGAACTACGGAACAAGTCTCACATGTATTTAGACCCTCTTGCAATTCCATTTTCTTTTAATTCGTGACTTCCTCTCCTCTCCCAGTTTCTCTTTCTCGTAAACAGAGTGCTCCCGAGGGTAAGCCCGCAATAGCTTATAAATATCAGTTGGTTTCAGCCTTTCTGCGACTTGCCTTGCATGATCTAGTACACAGAAAATGAGTATGTCAGCCCCTGGTCAACTAAACTTACTGCCTTCAGAGTTTGTAGGTAATACTATCGATGTAATGGAGCCTTCCGTGCAAACATTGAATTATCATCCAAATGGTTACACAAATAACCACGAGCAAATTCATTCACTTCCCGGCTATAATATGTCCCATCATCAACTATCCCGTCCCAAACAGTATAACATGGGTGAATTATATACCACCCAGCTCCACCAAGTACAGCTGCCTACAGATCAGTTTAATGTAGACTATGCTGCCGGTAGCAAAGCGATGCTGGTTCCAGCTGCAACCCCAAATATGGAGTATCAGAGCTACATGCTGCAGAACACCCAGATCCATAAGGATATGAATGTATACGTACATCCCCTGAATCCTCTTGTCTATTCAAATCAACCAAGAGCCCAATATACGGAAGCCACGCAAGGATACCAAGCTCATGCGCTTCCTTTTAATGGACTGTCGAACAAAAGATATGGTGTTCCCAACGACTCTCAAGAGTCTAGTCAACCAGACTACGTCAAGGGACACTCAAGAACATCGTCTTCGAATACATCAACCGCAGAATATCCCGAACCGGTCAAGCCAAAAATCGCAACCGCTTATTGGGAAGACGAGAAGACGTTATGCTATCAAGTGAAGGCTAGAGGAATTTTGGTTTCAAGAAGGGAAGATACCGATTTTATCAACGGTACCAAACTTCTCAATGTCATTGGTATGACAAGAGGTAAACGAGATGGTATATTGAAAACTGAAAAAGTTCGCACAGTAGTCAAGGTAGGTTCCATGAACTTGAAAGGTGTATGGATTCCCTTTGAGAGGGCATACGAATTTGCCCGCAATGAGGGTTTGGACGTTGTGTTGTATCCGTTGTTCGTCAAGAATATAAGCGAATATTACAACTCTATAGGACATAGGCTAAAGACTGATGACACCACTCTCGACGACCTAGAGGTGGGGACTGCCTTGAACTAGCATTTGTTATCAGCACTTTCCATCTTTTGAAATATAAGAGTGAGACTTTACATTACGGTAGGTTGCTGACTATATAGCACTCATTGTATATTAGACATAGCTGCATTATGAGCTGTTTGGAATCAAAGTACCTCTTAACCTTTGCTGATCCTCAATGGTTTCAAATAGACCTTTGAAGGTTCCCTTTCCAAAACCATTGTGATGGTATCTTTGTATTACCTCGAAAAATAAGGTTGGTCGATCATGAAGTGGTTTAGTGAAGATCTGTAGCATATAGTTACACCTCTTGGTTCTCTTGTTCCTCGAAACAGGATCATAGTCTACCAATATATTTAAACTTTGAAGGGTAGACAAATCTTCAAACAACAAAACATCATCTGTTTGCAATCTTTTTGCAAGATTTTTATAAAATCTGTCTGAAGTTTGATTGAATTCCACACCTCTTTGGGTCAAGCCGGTAACTGTTGCTATGATATCATTGGTTTTCAACGCAATATGCTGTACTCCTGGTCCGCCATTGAAATCATGGAATTCCTCGATCTGTCCTCTCATTTTACTTTTAGCCGGCTCATTAATGGGCATTTTGATTTTTCCATTACTCGAGGCCATGACTATTGAGTTCAAGGCAGTGTCTTCTGTAGAAACGTCCGTCTCATCAACCGACCAGTACTTGTGGAACCCAAACATTGCAGCATAGAATCTGGCCTGCTCCATCATCTGATTCCACGAATAGTTTTCGACGCAGTGATCAATCAACAGGAACTTAACTTGGGGCAATTTGTCAAGCTGGTTTTGGTGTTGTGCATTGATTGGAGCAATGTCTTCTGAATGGCTTGGAAGATACACTCCCGAGTAATCAATGTTTTGAATTAAAGTGTGGAGTATGTCAGTATTAGGGACGTTGATGGTGCCAATTTTGACTGCTCCTAATTCATTTTTGATAACTTTTGGCAACCTAATGATCCCTGCCCCAGAACTAATAGCCTTATTGAATGAATAATCAACATCCTCTACCAAAAACGAAATATCCATCACTCCCTCGCCATGGGTCTTCAAGAACTTTTGAATCAAAGTACATTCCATGATATCATCGTAAATGATTTCCGAGTTGTTGATCGTATCCAATATCAATTGATTGTAGTCACTCATGGAGTTTCTAAATGCCTTCGAGCTAGTTACCTTTTGATAGATTTTCCGCCCAATATTATTGGATCCGTTGACATTGTTGTTTGCTAGGCCATTAACCCTGCTGTTGACAAAGTCAAATATCAAATCATCGATGGTAACCTTATATTCCTTTAGGTATTTTGACTCGTTCACCTCTCTCAATCTCTCGAGGTCCTTTTGGAAGTAAGGGTACTTGAGGATATTGTCATCTTCAACTGTTTCCAAAGTGTTCACTATTTCAAGAACGACGCCGCCGTTCAGCACAACATGCGATCCAACCAACCTGGAATCACTCTCGAGACTTCTATATGCGATTTCTTTGAAACCCATGGTAAGTTGAAGGAACTTGGACATTTGCTTAGCATTAGACGAGCACAACTTCAACGAATGGAACCCTATAAAACCATCCTCGGCATATTTGATACTAGTATGGCCGCTCCTTAAAAGATCTTCAATAGACAAATTGAGTAGCGGATCTGATTGGTAGGGTTCGGGAAAAAATGGTAGCTCGTCTTTGAGGACGCTTAGCACGGAACAATTGGTATCAAGGGATCCCGTTGAGGATCTACACGCTTCGATGGCCATCATATATAGCAAATACAGAGTTGGGTGTTTAAGACTAAGTCTCAAAGTTTACAAAGCTACAATTTTTTTCTGAGCAGACAAAATTTGCAGCCATTGAAAGTTGCGAAATATGTCGGGGAAATAACACAAAGTTGTGCATCTATTTTCTATCACATAAAAGGCAGTGGCTATTCTTCTTTCCAGGTCATATTATTGTCGGGGCCAGTCCCCTCGGAAGTAACGTGCTCCTGCTTCAGAGAATCACTGATGGAGTTTTCTTCATCACCTAGATTCTCATCATGGTTTTTCTTGATGGTTGCAAGTTTGATTAGATTATCTTGTCCAAACGTGAATACTGGGTGGAAAGCGATCAATATGAACCCCGCGAGGGCCACCAAAAGAGCATCCAAAACCATCAAGAAAACTTCGTTGCTGATCAAGTAGCCACCGAACCCTTGAGCCAATTCCACCACTCTGTATACAGATCTAACGTAGATCAATAAAACCGCTGTCGTAAGGGCAACTGGGAAGTAAGGGATCAATTTGCGCTCCCGAACCGATTTGAATTTGGGGTTATAACATGGCTCCAACTCGCGTGCTTTGTATTCTCTGGCTGATTTCGCGTGAAACAAAAGCTTGAAGAAATTGGGGAGCGACCTCTTTGTGAAAGGAGAGTCGCTGTGAGTCCTAATGCGCTTGGCGTCTTTGAAATACACACGGTGCAAAAATTCAAAGAAGAAAATAACGAAAATCGACATCGCGAATACTTGCAAGCCGATTCCTGCGATCATGACATCGGTACCTGGCTTTGTGTCTTCATGCATTGTAGATGCAGATGCTGCACTGGCACCGCCACCTGCTTGGATGATCAATGAAAGAACGTCGGTGGCGATGAAAAAGTACGAGTACCACATGGGCTTAAGTACTGAATACTGGCGGCCATGAATAACCACCATCTGTGCAAATAAAAAGTAGACACCTGCCATGATAAACGCGGGCGCAATTGTTAAACACACATATTGTAGCAAGTAGTAAGAAAACTCTGTGTCGTCGCTAAAACCAAGCACTCTGCCAAGAAAACCTAAAAACTCTAATGCGTAGCCGCAGAAAAGGGTAATGTTATACCAGTGATATCTTGACCACCAGAGCATCACGGTGATGAACAAAAAGATAAACAGGTACACTACAAGGTATATGATATTGGCGGGCCTGTTCAAATGGTAATCATACAAGTTCTTCTCTTCGGCCAATTCTTTAAGGTTGACGGTCAGATGGAAGATTACTTCGGTTGCTTCCGCCTGGACCAGAGCCACCGTAGCAGTGGCCAAAATTTCTTCCGCGCTAATAATTGATAACGAGGCTTCTGCGCCCCTAACGATTTGAGATAATGAGACTAGATCAGCGTAATCGGTGACGGTTTGAGCTTCTCTCAACGCAGAGGAGTACGAATGCAATAATGCAGACGAGTGTGTGGGGTTAATGCTGCTTAAGACTGTGGACATCGGCCATTGGCTGGTGGTCCACGACGATATTGTGGGAATGGCTGTACTCATCTCGAATCAGTATTATTTTCACGGTATTTTGGCTGGTGCGGTGGGTCAGAAGGTATGGCTTGTTAAGGGGTGAAGCTAATGTTTGAACGATTTTTTGAAAACTTAAATTGATTTGATGTGTTGAAGAATAATTTTTTTTAACATACTGGCATTACTTATATATATAAATTCAGGGCTCTGATCTAAAGCGAGAAAGGTCCGTGGCATCTGTGCAGCAAAAAAAAACTTCTTTTAAGTTATTTTGTTTTGCGCAGCTACAACCAAGAAAGTTTTATTTGCCTTCATAATTGCATGGGCAATCTAGGGATCCACAGACGGAGTATAGGAGGGTCCCCCACATACGGCGCAGTTAACATAAATTGCGATGCGCGCGCTTAATGTAGCAGATCCAATTTCAGCTTTGAAAAAGAGGCACCCGTGGGGACATCAAGTGACGTTTCCCGGCAAGATTGGCACCCAGGCATCGATCTTGGTTGGAAAAGAGCACTGACAACGAAAGCCAATAGCCTTCACTGCGTAATTGCAAAGCAATTACATATTTTACCCTGTTCTATAGGACCAATGATCCTCTCACGGAAATGTCTAAGCCTCGCGGAATACCAACAAGGATATCGAGGTCTAAGCAAAAAAATATTATTTCGTAAACTAATGGGAGGCAAGGGCTATGGAATTGACGCATATGGGCATTGTCTGATACATCTATTAGATTAGTCATGACATATATCTTTTGCATCACACTGGGGATATTATGGGAGTTTTGTCCGTTTAAATCCGTTGTCTTAAAAGCGCTATCTACGATAACCACAGATCTGCGGAAAATTGTGACGGCTGCCTGAAAAGAATCCCAGTGACAGAGAGGCTGTTGCTCTATTTTCCGAAGTTGGTGCGATTCGCATTTCAACCGACAATTCAGGGCCGTATAGACTTTTAGTTCAACTACCGAACTCTAGACGATTAAATGGTCGATCACTTCTTGCATCCACGAAACATTATTGAGATCAAATATGCGTGCTGGTCTATATTTAGGAACAGGTATGGATATGAACCAAGGGTGTCTAGACCTGTTCGTAGCCCAGAAAATCGTAGCCAAGAACTTTATTGCTCTATCCGAGACTACGAGTGTTATGCGGAAATATTTTTTTAGGAGGAACTAAGAGCCCTGTTTACTTGAAATATACTAGTTAATGCTCATATGGTGCAACATGAGGCTCGAGTATGTAGGGCTCAACGTAGATTCAGATATCACCTGACTCGTTAGGATGTTTTTGAAGTTTCTCCAGTGGGGAATGCTGCAAATTACCCTCAAACTTCACATGAAACAAATACAATAATGATGTACTATATATCACCACACGAAGTATTATTACAGTAGATTGTATGTTAGTTATAGCACTATGTTGCAAGATGTTATTATTGTTACACTTTTCAAAACTTTCGTTTGTAATTCTGATTATTCAGTGACAGACTTGATTTTAGTTGGACCCTTATCGGTTTATGATCGATCTCTGATGCAATTATTCGTGCAGTTTTAGCATTTGTGCGTATCTCGACTAAAATTCGTTAAACCTATTTTTTGCATCATCGCGCTCATCGCATCTCATCTCTACCCTCTTCAAATTGGCATTGGGTATACCTACATATGGCTATGCTTCGCCTATACTATCTTATTATGCTATACACTCATGTGCTTCTGTGACTTGCTAGTTCAGTTATGTAGCAATGTTGGTGATTTGTTCTGGCTCTTGCTCGTACTCAATCTCAACATGTGGTCTTCTTCTCTTGGCAGAGCTCTTGGTATCGGTGGCCTTGCGCTTGTTGGAGCCTTCGTCGTCGTCGTCCGAGCTTTCTTCTTCTTCGGATGAATCGTCTAACCAACGCTCCAAATCTTCAACGTCAACCAACTCATCGTCTCCGTCATCTTCAACATATTCAACTTCTCCGACGTCACTTTCGTCACCACTTTCCAACTCCACATCATCTTCGTCATCGAATTCCTCTTCTTCCTCTTCTCCTTCAACTTTACCCAATACCTTCTTCCATACACTTTCGTCGACATTCAATGGTTGATCTCCATATGCTCCACTCTTCAAACGCTCCAACAATTCCTTCTCGATGGCTTTTTCGATCTTGGCAGCTGCCAACGCTTTACGCTCACGATTTTCTTCTCTTCTTTTGACCTTGGGTTTGATACCGACGTAATGTCTTTCTTCTTCATTCAATGCCATCCTCCTTTCATTGATTGCCACTTGCACTAATCTAGTCAATCTTTGCTTACACTTGTGAATCAAAAACTTTTGCCAGTACTGTAACCTGCTGTCGATTTGGCTTAATGCTTTCTGATAGTTCTTGGACAACTTAATTCTTTCCCACATTTTCGATGGCATGTGTGCTCTTTCGGCGGTTTTCATATACAAGTATAGCCTGCCTCCAACATTCTTGACCGTGGCGTATCTGGCGTTGGCTAGTGGACACGATTGTCTTGAGCACAAACCACTGACGTTGTATTCATTTCTGCAAAAATTCTGTTCCTTTGTGGTTTTTATCTTGAATGCACAGAATTGGTGGTTTATCACTTGCCAAATAACCTCGTCGGACATTTCTTGTGATGAGGTAGATGAGTTGTGTTTATGAGTAGGTTTCTCTCGGTGTATTGATCTGTATTCACTGTTTTGTTCTTGGGTTGGTTTCGGGTATCTATAGATACTATGAAATCACCTTCTAAGATATATTAATCTACTTTCTATAATACTAGTATCTATACCTTTCAACAGCTTCTCTTCGCTTCTGCTACAGTCTCAAACTGAAAAATTTATTGATGTCCTGCACACGGCCGGGATGAGCAGCGCCGCTTACGTAACGGAGTAATTATCTATTCGAGGTGGCTGAGAGGCTCACTGCGACCGAAACTTAAAGGGTTTGCTGGGTACGTTGGGTTTGACTTTGGTGGGTTTGGCTCCGATAACGGGAGCAAATACAGTGGCATCGATGTTGTGGACCAAGCGCGAAAACGACATCAACGTGATCACCACCTGAAGTGGGTCTTTGGCTTCGTACAAGTCCACTGTTTGGAAGATCTCGTTGTGGGGCAAGCCTATGAGTTCGCAGGTGCTGAGAAAAAAAGAAATATTCTCCATTTGCACAAAGGGCATTTTGGAGCTTTTGAACTTGGTGCTAGGGTTGGCAGGGTACTTGGAACTGGGAAGCAATGATCCGAGCTTACATAGAACCTCTCCGTCTTTGAGTAGATCCATCAAGTCGATTGCTTGTATATCGGTGCCGTACTTTTCTAGCACCTGGGGAAAACGACCCCCAACCACGTCGTGCAAGTACCGCTTAACCTCGGCCTGGCTCTCTTGGTACTTGGACTGGCGAGTATTGGCCACATCTTGGTCTATGTTGGTGTAAGCACTCTGATCGAACTTGGTCGGCTGTGGTTTCATTGTGCCCAGTTACAGTGGCAAGGTGTCTCTCAAGAGGGCTTGATGTTGCTGAGAATGCTTTGTGCACGCACGACCCCAACTAAATATCTATTTCTTTACAGCTCCATTTTTCGCCTGTAGATTGTACAGATAACCTTGACTAATCAAAGACTATAAGCTGTCTACATTCATTCAACACTTAAAGTAGAGCTTTCTATAACTAGAAATAGATCATCGATCTGTTTGACGCTCTGATGATCTCCGATGGTGTTACTCAAATATCTTGTTTTGTTATACTATTTTATTATACGAACCCTAATTGTGTAATCTCTTTTCGTAGGTGTGTAAACCGCTGATACCACCTTCGTATTGAGCAGAAGGAGTTCTGAACTCAAATCTGATGTCACCGCTGTCAACGTGGCTTCTCAACATGTCCAATGATTTAACACCAATGTCTTGCAAAGAGTGTTGCAAACCGTTGTACAAGTATGGAACAAACTTGGTGATAGAACCCTTGTCGACAACAGATCCAGAAACACCTTGAGCAACCAAAACCTTGTCGGCTTCAGAGAAGTATCTGGAGGTAGAAGCGTTGGCGTTCTTCTTGGTTTGTTGCATGGCATCAATAGATCCCATACCTCTGTAACTCTTCAATCTTTGGCCATCGGCGAAGAAGTAGTCACCTGGAGTTTCGGAAGTACCAGCCAACAAACCACCCATCATGACGGTGGAAGCACCCAAGGCCAAAGCCTTAACAATGTGTCCGACATTACTGATACCTCCGTCAGCACAACATGGAACACCAAATTGTCTAGCAAATTCGGTGACGTTGTAGACAGCAGTACCTTGAGGTCTACCACAAGCCATGACTTCTTGGGTGATACAGATGGAACCCGAACCCATACCGATTCTCAAACCGTCAGCACCAGCTTCGATTAACAAAGCAGCTTGTTCTCTGGTGACAACATTACCAGCAAGAATTTGCAAGTCTGGGTACTTTTCTTTGATCCATTTGATCATGTTGATTTGGAATATAGACGAACCGTTGGAGGAGTCAATGACAACAACGTCCAAACCAGCTTCGACCAACTTGTTCAATCTTTCCTTGTCAGCTTCCATGGTACCAATGGCAGCACCACACAACAATTGCTTGGAGTCGAAAGACTTGGAAGCATCTGGGTACGATTGGTTCTTTTGCAAGTCGGTCAAGGAGATCAACGAAACCAAGTTGTAGTTTTCATCGACAATAGGTAACTTACCCTTCTTGGAGGTTCTCAACAAAGCGTTACCTTCGGCCAAATCGATACCTTTCCTACCAACAATCAAGTCGGTGGTCATGACTTCAGAGACTTTCGATGATAAGTCATCGTGGAACTGAACGTCACGTGAGGTAACAATACCCACGAGTTTTCCTCCGATTTTACCAGTCTCTGTTAAGTTAGTAAAGAACATTGTGAAAAGTTGGGTCTTCTGAGTTCAGTAAAATAGGGTGTCCACAACATCGTTTGATGAAAAATCGGTAGAACGAAAGTTATTAATTTTGTTGTTCATCATTTCAAACAGAAAACCCGCGAAAGAAATCAAATTTACATACCAGTAACTGGGAACGAAGTGAAACCCAAGTTTTCCTTCAAAGCCTTGAGTTCGCCAACAGAGATTTCTGGAGAGACGACAACAGGATCGTTGATGAACCCGTTTTCGTACTTTTTGACTTTTCTAACCATTTCGGCTTGTTCTTCGGCACTACAGTTGTGGTGAATAATACCAATACCACCCAAAAGAGCCATGTGAATTGCCATGTTTTCTTCAGTGACGGTGTCCATAGGAGAAGACAAGAATGGAGACTTCAAGGTAATCTTTCTGGTCAATTTACTTTCCAAACTGACGACCGAAGAAGGGAAATCAATCAAGCCTGGCAAGACGAGGAAATCGTTGTAAGTCAAACCACCAAAGTTAGTTGAGTCAATCAACTGTTTGATGGACAACCCGTCCTTCTTGGGGTATGTAGCTAAGTGCTTGGTAGCTTGGGTGGAATCTAAAACCATTTTGTAGTAGTGGGTACGACTTGAAAATCTGGGCAAACGTTGCCAGAAGAAAATCAGTAAATAGGAAAGCGGCCGGAAAATCGTTTCTTAAATAGAAAATTTTCTGCGATGAGACACAAAAAAAAGCGATGCAAGAAAATAGTATGAGCCAGGAATCCAGGGCAACTAGAAATGACGGGGTGAGACTACGGTAGAGAAGCTGGAGCAGCAGAGAGTAGGTCACGGTAGCCGCTGCACTATTTGGGGGGAAATGTGCAGTTTCTGGCGCTATTGTTGGTGCTTCGGAGACTCCGAGGTACTGGCTGCGATAGTGAAAAACCATTATTAGTAATGGATATAGTAGAGGCGGATGTTACTAGCACTGATGCTTCAACATTGTTGACTTAGAGTAGAGCCGTGTAGTATGGGCCACAGCCCGCCCCCACTGTCCATTTGCATTGGTTTTGCTGTCCAATTATTAGAGTGTTTATGTTAGTGACTCTGTCACGTCAATAAATTAGATTACCATACGAGTCGCAATCGCGGTACCACCGCGGAGCAATAAATCTGACAAGACATACGAGTCTGATCTGCCGTCCTTGGCCACCCTGCCGTCCCTGCCGTAGCCATGCTATACATAGCACCCCAAATACATCATCGGATACCGAAGGATGTTTACTCTACTGCACGCGCTGGTCCTATTCTACAGTGCATTTTTTCACTGGTTGTTAGTACTGATGCAAATTTTAAAAATCATTTGTGAAGAATCAGAGTAGCGGTTCTATAGGAATTTCGGTCATAGTGTGTCTCTTATGAGACACGCTCCAATAGTAGAATCATCACTTCTATCACAAATGAACCTGACGGTACATACTTTTGCTTTACCTTTATGTTTTCTCCCCATCGTATGCTCGTCTTTTATACGGGATCACGTCCGGGTAACCTTGGACCATTGCTGCAAATTGCCCTTAATGACAAACAGAATAATTGGGGTGAAGTTGCCCTATCAAGTCCAGACATTGATAAGTCTATTGCGCAAATTGTGCACTTTCCTCATAGGGCTCTCTTGATTGATTTGTCATAGAGTTGAGTGGAGGATTTTGTCACCATTGAAGCAACGATACGTAAAATGTGGAGCTTATACGCTTTTGTTGGTGCTACAGGAGATATGGGATAGTTATAACGCATACATAGACTATATAATCGGGAGGCCAACATCACAGAATGCAACGTTATACGACCCCGTAGACAAAAACAGCACACAACGTGCAGGAAATGATTGGAACAACAAGATCAACAAGATGATTAACAATCACGACGATCAGAAAATAAAGCGATATAAAAAAGGGAACAAACATGATATGAAAAGTGAATATGCTGGGCGAGGAAAATCAGGAAAAGATTGATCTGGTAACTCTGTTGGGACGGCTCGAGACGGCCGTGCATCTCGTAACTGTATAGATAGGCTATTCAAACGTCTCTTTTCCCGCACCATTCTATCGACTGACCACCTCGCGCTCTCCAGTAGGCTGTCTTGAATCGGCGGCTTCCTGCCTCTGCTTTTCCTTGATAGAGCGGACATACTCCTCGATTCTTCTCCACCCCTCTTTTCTGGCAATCTCTCTCTGCTTTTGTTCTTCCAACGATTGGTGATACAACATCGTGCAGTGGTCGTACAAAATAGGGTTGTGGTCCATAAACACCTTCAATGCTCCATATGCTAAAGAATGAATACTCCTATTCCAGTTGGAAGTGGCAGAGTTGTGCTGGAGTATATTGGATCCGTCATCGTAGCCATTGTACTCGTCGCCCAATCCACCATGGCCTCCGTTGGCCGAGTTCTGTAACGAAGAAAACGAGTCGTAGTACTCTTCATCTGTCATGTCATTACCATCCAAGTGGTGTGCGTGGCCCTGGTTTCCTCCGTGGTGGTTATTGCTGTAGCTTTCATGGACACCAATCAAGTTGTGGTGTGGATGGCCCGGATCGTTGGAACTAGGCATGATTCCCTGGTTCAAGTCATGCAACACCAACCCTTTATCGATCAAGTTTCCATTGGCATCGGTGGTGGCATTAGGATTATCTAACAACTTCTGTTTCATGATACCGTTCTCGATACCTGGCTGAGTGGCATTGGTTAGTTCGTATAGCGAGGCGAATATGATTGGCAACACCACCTCGGCATTTTCGGTTATCAACGTCAAGAAGTACTCGTTAGACCAATAACACAACACCTTTTCACTCACTTGGAAGTGTGGAGACGATATACATTTGGATAATTGGGCAAACAACGGGATCTGGATCTTGAGGAACTCGTTGGGTTCCATTACTTCAAAGATATCTTCCACTTCGTTCAAAAACATCACCTCCTTAGGACTGTTGATCTTGGGCCAAAACCTCAATAGACCCATAATGACGTCTTCAGTCAACGATGGGTCCTTTTCCAAGAACTGAACTATACAATAAGCTAATTGGGGGTGGTATAACGACACACTTTTGACCTTGTGCAATGGTATCAAGACCCTAACCAAAAATATCTTGTGTTCTTCTTTTAAGGGCAACGCAAACCCGTTGATGATGGAGCCTAGTATTTCCAACAATTCGCCAATACCGTTGAACCGTTCGGTTTCGTAAGTGAACTGTAAGAAGGTGTTGCTGATAGACTTCCTTATAAAGCTTCTCAAGCTCAAAAACTTACCATAAATACGGTGCAAAGTTGTTTTCAAGCAATCCCTCTCCCTAGGGTCTTCACTATCAAAGAGCTCCAAGATTCGGAGTATGAAGTCGTGGTCGATATAGACTTTGGCAAGCTGGTGTTGGAAATCAGGCAGCTCTATGAATCTCAAGAAAAACTCATAGATGGCTTGCATATGTGGCCATGCCAATTCACTAACCGGTTCGTCCTCATCCGGATCAAAGAACTCGCCCACTGGATTGACCGGTGGCGGAATGGGACGGAACAAGTTCTTCTTGAACATCGTAACAACATGCTTATACATTTCGTCGGTGTAACTGAATCTGTTGTTTGAAATAAACTGGATCAACTCCTGGAGAGTAATTCTCTTGATTTCTTTACCTCTCAAGTCAAAGGTGGGGTCGCCAAAGTCAAACAATATGTTGCACTGGTCAATTTTCTGGATGAAGAGCGGGATTTGTTCCTCCGGCGACACTTCATCGAAGTTGGGCAACTTGACGATTTCCTGGTATCTGTCTGACGACGTAGGCTCGAATCTGGACGACGAGTGTCTTTTGGGGGTGACAATCAAGTCAATATCAAAGTTTTCTTTGGCAGTGGGCGAGGATATGTTGGTGTTGAGCTGGAATGGGTGCATGGACGAGTTTTGGCTGTGGGTCAACTTGCCTTCAAAGGGCGACGTCGAAGGGCCTATATGGTTTGGGGAAGGCACCGGCGACCTGGGAAATGAAGCATTTGCGGCAGAATTGGAGCCGGCACTAGAACCCCCAAACTGCAAATTGCCGTTATTGGAGCCATCAAAAACAACATTGCTTATGGTGATTTTGGGCGAGTCCTGTGATTGTTTGGGCAGGTGGCTATTTGGCGATGAGGAAGCCTGGTTTTGGCCGGAGCTGCCTGATTTCACCGAATTGCTGCTGTTGTTCCGCGAAGGACTAGGCGAATTGGACTTCAATGACGAGGAAGACGACGACGTCGACAAGATCTTGGACCCCGATTGGCCCGATGCTGCTGGCGCCGGAGAAGCGGCAGACGTCAGTTTCTTGTCGACCTTTTCCTTTTCTTTTTCGGCCTTCTTATCTGACTTCTTGCTAGAACCCTGGCTTTTGTTTCTAGTGAGTCTATTCTTGAAGCCTTTCATCATTTTGGACAGTTTTGTTATGCTAGTTGATAGATTGGAACAATCTCGTAGAATAAACCAAATCTAGTATTTGTTGTGATGTTGACGTCAAGAAACTTGTAGCTACACTTCCAATATTAGATTGTATTCTGTTGATTTGATTGTGCCTGTCTTCACTAACGTGTTCACTTGACTGTACGTGTCGGCGAATGGTTCGTATAAAGTCGGGAGATCAGTACCACTTTCAAGCTAATCTATTGGATAAGTGTCAACTGGTTTTTGACGCTGAACTATGTTAGATCAATGGATGAGCTCTATGTATTGTGATTACTTGCAAGGTTGTCGAAGCTGTCCCGTTTTCCCAAACTTGCCAGTTACTTTTTTCTGGCTGTGTTTTTTTGGTTCGTCCACTCGTGAGGCTGGGGAAGACGTATACAATAAGTAGCGTGTAGCGTGGGGGCGCCGATAGAAGCGAGAAATACCTACAAAGAGAGTGCGCAAGTGTTAGGTAGCCTTCTATCAAACGGCTCACTAGGACTGCTGCAGCTTCCAGTCTGCCTGTTACAGTGGTTGTTGTTCTTGCTTGGGGCTATTCGCGGCAGCTCGTGCTTGGAGTCACTCGTGCGACAGGCACAATGGCATATCTGAGCTAAGCCAGATTTACACCCTGATGGTTTGTGGGTACTATTTGTGATTATATTCTATACTATTTGATTGTTGTATATACCCCTTACTCTTCGTGAACCTTTTTCTTGTGTGAAATGGAACTCAAATGACAGTTCCAGCCTATGGCAAAAACATTTCCAGCGAGTAGCCTATATTGTGCTGGAACAATGTAGAAATTAACCATCTGAAACAAGGGCCAGGCCTTCCAGTTTGCCGATAACGTGGGCCACCAATGGTCCTTCAATCTTTGTGCTATGGGTTCCGATCCTGGTGTTATCACTGCCATCACGCTGAAGTAGAGCGGAATACCGATGAACGGCGCAAACACCAACTGATCCACTGCCACCCGGGCAACAGTACGAGCCACCCCCAAACTGGTTCCCGACAAGTATCTAGTCGCTATGTTCGGTATGAACTCCCGGTTACTCAAATACTTGTACCATTTACCCCCCATTGGTCCAAAGACAAATGTTCCGTAGAGGCCTGCTCTCAAAGTCCGATAATAGTTGAATCGAGTGTCGTCATCGCGATAGAGAGCCTGGGCAATGACATCGCCACCGCCAAAGAGAAACCCGGTGGTGATCATGTTGGTGATGAGAGAGTTCCTTTTGATGAGCTGGTTGTACTTTGTGAAGATGGTCGACATGGTTGGGTGAAGAATGTATGGTGCAAATTTTTGGGCCCTTTTGAAAAGATCGCGTCGCAACATTGTACATGATCTGGCTACAAGTTCCGAGCCTAGATAGTTCACGGCAAAGCTATCTAATACAGGGATGGCGATTTGGGTGCATCCTAGCCGAGCAATGCTATACAAGTAAGCTTAGCCAAGTAAGCAAGGTGCTCGATTCAATCCAGGGTCTTTGTAGTTTAGGGTTACTGTGCGTTTGCAGCAATTGGCTACATGAATCTACTACTCAAGCTCTCTATTTCTTAGTCATATATCATGGTGATTTCTTGCTCTTCGTCCTTAATATCAATAAGTTCTTCTATCTTGTGTCCACTTCCTTTACCATGTCCTTTACCATGGTGGATAAAACTCAAGAAAGATGTCCATCCAATGGACCACACGTTGGCTGCTACGTTTCTTATATGAAATGGTACAAAGTAAAAGTTGACCATTTGGAATGAAGGCCAGATGACCCAAGAAGCCTTGAGAACCGTCCACCACTTTTCTTGCAATCTTTGGGCCGTAAGCTGGAGAGGATTAGGATATCCAGCCATCGTCGTCATGGCCATATTGTAGAGTGGAATAAACACTAGCGGCACCATGACGATCTGATCAAGAAGAACTCGATACGTCACATCATACAAGTGTAGTCTTTTGTGAAACTTCTTGTCATTCTCCATAAACAGTCTCCGAGCCTTGCTTACAAAAGGATTCTTGAGTTTGGGTAGAGTGTTTCTATGCCATTTCACCGATATTGGTGCGAACATAAGCGCACCATAAGTCATGGCTCTGATGGTTCGAGGATACGTGAATTCCGGTTTGCCGGACTCTTCATCATGAACATATATTCCCACACTTTGAGCCACCAAATCACCTATACCAAAAAATATCCCGGTGGATATCATATTGGTGGCATAGGGACGACGTAACAAGAGGTCATTGTATATGCCAAAGATCCCCATATTTGAGTTCGGTGGCTAAGTTTTTTTTGGGTATGGGGGTTTGACTCACTACTTTGAACTTTTCACTCATTTAAATTTTTTGGAACCATCGAATGTCCGGTCCGCGACTGATCCGGGTTCTGCTAAGCTTAAACAAACGCGGAGAATCTGGCCTTTCGATATGCACCCTTTTTTTATAGGGACTTATACCTTGGGCATACTCAGACCCAGAACACGGACTTTTGTTCACGTTGAGAAACATATCATCGGTCACGGTGGGGCCGACTCAGGCATACGCACTCGTAAAAAATTAGGTTAGTGAATCATGTATAAACCAGGGGTCATTTGTCAAATAAGGACAGTCACCTGACTGGTTTCCTCGGTTGATAAGAAGCTAGTACCCCGCCAGATCGTTACAATCACGTGGTAAGGCTACGACATATATAAGAAGAGATTTAGGAGTTTAGGTAACACCAGAAGCAATATGCCAGGAACAGTGATTATTTCTGGTGCTACGGGCTACATCGCACAGCACACGGTCAATTCGTTTTTGCAGAAGGGGTACAAAGTGGTAGGAACGGTAAGATCCGAAGAGAAAGGTGCTAAATTGGCCAGATTATTCAACCACAAGCTGTTCGAGTATGCCATTGTGCCAGATATTCAAACGGTAGGGGCATTTGATTTGGTGTTAAAGAGCCATCCGGAAGCTGTGGGGTTCATCCATACAGCTTCGCCCTTCTTTTTCGATACCGATGACCCAGAAAAAGACTTGCTTACCCCAGCTATTCAAGGAACCAAGAATGTATTGGCTTCCGTCACCCGATTGGGACACAACATCAAAAGGGTGGTCATCACGTCGTCGTATGCTGCGATGTACGACAAAAACGAGTTCAATGCGGAGTTTGTGCGGAACGAAGATTCTTGGAACCCAATATCATGGGAACAAGCCCTTTTGAGTGGGGCAACTGGATATATGGCATCCAAAGTATTTGCTGAAAAGGCGGCATGGGAATTCGTTCATATGGAAAAGCCTGTGTTTAGTCTTTGCACAATTAATCCCTCGTATGTGTTCGGACCCCAACTTTTCGACGAAGAGGTGAAAGAAACCCTCAACACTTCGGCCGAAATGATCAACCGTATATTGAAACTCAATCCAGATTCGCCCATTCCGCGCGACGCTTCTGCGTGGAGTGATGTGAAAAACACAGCAGATGCGCATGTCGCAGCATTTGAGAAGCAAGAGGCCGCAGGTCACCGTTTACTCGTAATCAACGGGAGATTCACTGGTCAGGGGGTTCTTGATCTCATCAGGGAACAGTTTCCCCAGTTGCAGTCTAAATTACCGGTAGGCAAGCCCGGATCTCTGGAAGCCTTCCTCAAACGCTTTTGCAAGTTAGATGACACCCGAAGCCGCAAAATTTTGGATTTCACGTACGAGACTCTTGAGACAACTATTCGCGGCTCAGTGGCACAGATATTGAGGGTTCAGGCCAAAACAGGTGATAGGTAGACATTACACGATATACAAGAGATGTACTGTAGCTCCGTAATCAGTAGCCGACGCGCGTGAGAGCAAATGTCTGCCAGAGAATCAGGAAAGGAAACATCCGGATAGGGAGTGCCGGAAAAACAAGTTGATTGATGCTAAATCGAGTAGGAAGATCTAACTTAGACTTTGATCGGTATCTAAAAGTGCGCTTAGTCTATTTTCCACTGTTATAAGTGACCTTCTATGTACCTTGTCAACAATTTGTTTCCATGCGGCCAATCGTGCCCTGGCTCATCGTCTGCGTCACCCGAGCCGGTATTGTTTACTTTCCATACGTAAAAAGCATCGACATGCCACACATGTTGAGGTGGCTGGCTCAAAGAAAATTTTTCGATGATTCCACTTGCCTATTTGGGACAAATACCCAGTCATCCGCAAACCTCACCAATTTCATCTTCCAGAATATCGATGACGTTAGGCACTTCGACGGTTGAGATTCCATACCAGCAATGTGGACCAAACACCTTCTTCCCCTCCCTACAAACCTCTCTCGTGGCACAACTTCACCAAACTGCACCACGTCCTCGCGCCGCCCCTTTCCGCCGTATCGTCCAATCGTACTAATTCCGACCCTTCAATTTTCCAGACGAGATAACGCGTCGTGCGCAGCCCCGTCGTCCTCATGTCCTGACCCCGCGCACCAGCAATCTTTGGTGTTGTTGCCCAAAAACCTCACCTGCCTCGTTGCCCGCCTCCTTTATATATAATTGGTAATCGCCCACAAATTGACAGCCTTTTTCTAGGTATAACCTTTTCTACATCTAACACACTATGCACAGAACTTATTCCTTAAGATCTCAAAGAGCTCCTACTGCTGCTCAATTGCAGTCTCCTCCTCCTCCTCCATCCTCCACCAAGTCCAGATTTTTCGGTAAGGGTTCGATTTCCCACTCTTTCCGTAAGTCTGCTGCCGGTGCATTGGGCCCAGAGTTGTCGAGAAAGTTGGCTCAATTGATCAAGATGGAAAAGAACTTGATGCGTTCCATTGAAATTACCGCCAGAGAACGTAAAGAAGTTGCCAAGCAATTGTCATTGTGGGGTGAATCTAACGACGACGATATCTCTGATATCACCGACAAATTGGGTGTTTTGGTGTACGAAGTTGGTGAGTTGGAAGACCAATTCATCGACAGATACGACCAATACAGAATCACCATCAAATCCATCCGTGACATTGAAGGTTCCGTTCAACCTTCCCGTGACAGAAAGCAAAAAATCACCGACCAAATCGCCTACTTGAAGTACAAGGACCCACAATCCCCAAAAATCAATGTTTTGGAACAAGAATTGGTCCGTGCTGAAGCCGAATCCTTGGTTGCTGAAGCCCAATTGTCCAATATCACCAGAGAAAAATTGAAGACTGCTTTCAACTACCAATTCGACTCCATCAGAGAACACTCTGAAAAGATTGCCTTGATCGCCGGTTACGGTAAGGCCTTGTTGGAATTGTTGGACGAATCCCCAGTCACCCCAGGTGAAACCAGACCTGCCTACGATGGTTACGAAGCCTCCAAGCAAATCATCATTGATGCCGAAAACGCCTTGGCTGCCTGGACTTTCGACTCTGCTGTCGTCAGACCAACCTTATCGTTAGCTGCCCACGAAGAAGAAGAATACGACATTGACGAATTGGCCGAAGAAACCGAAAACTTGCAAGTCACTGAACAAGACTGGGACAACGACAACAACAAGGTCGCTGCTTAATTGGTAGGTACTAATATTTGACCGAATCAAACATCATCATTTGGACCTTTATTGTATGCTAATCAAAAAAAAGTTGATGCGACTCTACCTTTAATTCTTGTAATGTCTCTTACTACTGAATTTGATTGTTTTATTAGTTACACATTGTAGTTAATTGAGAATAAATTGCGAAAGTAGCGAATGCTAACAATAGCAAGCTACGCCTCTACGATTAAGCACAAACGAACTACAAAAATACTACAATTTAAGCTTTAAGTTTAGATTTGACTAGACTACATGGAAGGTGTTCGGTGTTATAGTATTCAATAGCTTTAGACGTCGCTAAGAGTCACGACCACGATAAATTTTCGCTACAACTGAATTCTGTGATATAGTCTCGCAAATGTTCTGCTTAATAATTTCTCGCCGTCTAACCAAGAGCATTGGGCCGAATATCCGCACCCAATTGTTCCTGAATCTATTTCATCTCATCCCGCCCTACGTACTCGCAACCGTGCGCTATTCCTCCATTAATTCTCGCGCAATCTGGACACACCCTAATCCCTCGATATCTCAAGCCACACTTCTACATCTCTATGTCTACATTTTTACGTCTCCATATCTATTAGTACATAGACCATCTGTACCACGAAGCTCCTGTCAGCCACAACCTGTTCTGATTCGCTCGAATTCCTTGTTTGTTCTTGTTCCTGCCTCGCCTATTATTCCCGTCAACCCTCTCTAGTCTTAGTTTTTCGCTGCGGAAAGAATCCGGCCACAAAACACGCTTTGTTTTGCTTTTTGTGGCTCTGTTGTCGTCACGATTGTTGCTGAGGGTGCTTGTTTACTTTTCGCTGCGAAATCGGCGAGCGCACGACGGTTTGCTGTCTTTACGTAAGCCAAACACTCATGTTAAACTTTAACAAAACTACGTTAGGAAAAGGCACCACTCACAGCAGAAGCATTTTGATTGTGTTGATAGTTAAAAATTGGTAACGGCAAACATCTGAAAACCTTTAAACTGAAGGCTAACTGTGACAGACGTTTGGGGCTGTTCAAAGCAATATTTTCATCCTGTCGCCATCCACTCGGACTCGTCAAAACAAACGCCAAATCTCCCGTTTACATCCAAAGTATTTGTTAGTGTGTTATGTCTAACAACTTTCTACAATTATCGCCATCACGGAATCTAGTAGATACAATGATCTATCAGGACGAAACCAAATCAAAATCCAAGTCCAAGAAAAATAACAACAACAATAGTAATAATGGGTTACCCTCGAGTGAAATGAACCAAGCGAATCAAACTTCTGTGCCTCCTTCAGCTTCCAAGTTTTATAGTGGATCGTCGTCGAATTTGACCGGCTGGACTCCTCTTATTTCCAAAACATACTTCAATGACCAGTTCATGTCATTTAATTCAACCCCCAACAAGCATTTCTTTCCTACATCTAATCCTAGCGGCCATGAGTACGTTGACTACTCTCAGGGCTTGAACTTGACGCCGTTTCTCACCCACAATATCAACATCCTCCAGAATGGTCAGGCCTCTGCATCGTCCAACTCCATCAACCACCAACTCAGTAATATTACTCCTTTTCATGATAAAACATTACATCTAGCAGATTTTCTCATGGACTCGCCTATCAGACAGACTCCCATCAAGGATTTGGACACCATAACTCCTTCTAAGTTCCGGTTAGGAAGCGAAAAGAAGCTCCTCAAACAATCGATATTCCATGATCCCAAGTCGGCCCAGAAAAGATCCATAAGTCAGATCGATACTCCGCCAAGGCAGCCTCACAAACTCTCGATTTCGACCAAGGCCGAGAGGAATGATGACAAAAATGGGAGGGCCAGCAGCACCGAAGATGAGGATGATGAAGACGAAGATGACGAAGAAAATAAGGAAAACCGAAACCCGGAAACTTACGGCAACAGGAACAAATCCAAATACTCCCCTCAAACACCATCCAAGAACGTCCTCGGAGACATTTCCAATCTTCGTAAAACGCCCATAAGGAACCCGTTGAACATTGAAAATGCCAAAACTGTCAACATCAGTGAGTTCCAAACCCCTGCCAAGCAAATTCCTCAATCCTCACCGTCAACCGTGATTATGTCCAGCGCCGTACGCTCCGATTCTCCTGTCCGTCCGAATTTCAACACCGACACGGACTATGAAAACGAACAAGAAAAGAATGAAAAGAATCCCCCAAGCCCTACACCCAAGCTGTCGAAAGAAATCAAAGAGCCTATGATGGGCGTGTTCTCCGAACGTAAACCCAAACCAGCCAAATCAAAACCAGTACCGAACAACTCCAAGTATGGGAACGTGTTCAGAAGCTCTAGCGGAAACTTACAAAAGAAAGACAATAATGGAAAGGGCAAAAATAACAAGGCCAAAATGCAGGCTGGAATGAACAAGTTCCAGATTGTTTTCACCGATGTGCATTCATTGATGAACAACAAAAACAAAAAGAATGAAGGTACAAGTACCAACACCAAGTCCAAGCGACTGCAAGCAGCTGAAGAAAAACCCACAACAACCAAACCTAGATCTGCTCCTGCGAATTTAGGGCACCCACAACCACCCCCACCTTCACAGCATTCATCCCAAGACCATGGCGTAAGCATGAACACATCCAAAGAACACAGTATGATATCAGGGTCCAATTCCATGAACAATAGTCATTTGAACTTGACTTCAGGTACAGACCATTCTTCTTTCGAGTTGGGAGGTTTATCGTCTACTCCCAATGGGAAGAGTTTCCTTGATAAGATTCTTGAGAAACCGTCACCGCAAACCCAACACCTCTTCAATCAAACTCATAATTACTACACAAGCCAACAATACGGCACGATGTTACCCCCAACTAAACAACACGCACATCCACCGCCACATCGTTCACAGCTGCAAATGAATCAACAGAATCTTCAGAACCAACACAATCCAATGATGATGATGATGATGATGAGCACCCCGCAACACCAAAACGTGGTCAACTATGCAACCCAGATGTATTCTAGTGAGGTGTCTCCCGGCAACGGCGAGCCCAACGATTCCAACGGCCAAATCGGCCAAGTGTTATACCAAAACTTACACGGTTTCTCCAAAGACATGAACCATAGTCCTCAGAACTATTCTATGATCAATATGAACGGACAATCTGTGATGATGCCCATGATGAATTCAAAGCCAGACATGTCTGATTATTCGCATGTGATGTCGAACGAAATACATGACGAAGATCTGGCTTGACTGGTTCGGGCCCTTCTTTTCAGCATACTCATCTCTGTTGTTTACATTCACTTCTCTTATAACTATTAATATCTCATCTTGTTTATTCTATGTACAACTAAATATTGGGAGGCATCAATAAAGCTCCAATCACATGAGGTCTTTCGGTAGCAAGTAGATCGAACATTTGAGCGGCATTGTTCGAATCACCTACCTCCAATTGTATGCCCAAGTTGGAAAAGAACCGGCGGTTCGACTCACTCAATACTCTTGATTTGTTACCCAATCCCACCACCAATATTTCAGGTTTGGGGTGTACTTTCTTGAATATATGAAGTATTTCTTTTTCGCTGAATTCAACAATAAATCCGTTGATGATTTTATAGGCGTCGTTACTCAAATTCACCTCAAAGGTCTCGGTATCTAACATTATGGCGCCGATGATGTTACCTTTGGAATCGGGCGACGATATGAGTAAATGGTTTGCCAAGTAGAATCCGTCGGCTCTCACTGTTTCAATATAGTTGACCGGTTTGTCGGAATACATCAATATATCATTCTTTTTAAACAAATCAGCTGGGTTGGATGAGGTCTCTCCCTTTCCTGAAGGAGCCTCGAGTCTTTGCCCGCCTCCCATCCCAGCTACGGTTTTGTTGCCACCAAATAAGTTGGTCCTTATAGGAGTGTGGCAGAGTGCCCGCCTGCCAATCGGCTTTGAAGTGATTGCCCTCAAATACCTCATTGTAGTAGAGTCTGTAGTTGTGTTAAAGGTGAGTCGTGAAATTTTGGGACGCGGCGATTGTAGTCACGTGTGTAGCATTTGGGTGCAAAATTATCGAGCGAGTTTCCTTCTCTCACGGTTAAGCTTATCATTTACAGCATTGTAGCATTTCTGATAAAGCTCTGCGGTATCAGATGTCTCTGTAGAGGTGTGTGATGTTTCAGATTTCATCTCAGTCAGGTCATGATGCAACGGAGGCGAAGTCACTGGGTTGTATAGCTCGACCAACTTGAGCTTGGAAACAGAAGGTTTATGAGAAAGGGATTTAGTTGGAGACGAAGGACCCGAGTTCTTGACAGGAGAAGACGGTCTCAAAGCCCGAAGTGTAGCTGTGGACTTTTTAGGTGACAATTTGGGGGGAATTGATTGTTTCGGCGGGCTAGACAGAAGAGACAACTCAGCCATATTCAAGTGACTTATGGAAGGTTTTGGCTTAAGTTTTGGTGGCGAAGAAAGTGCATCCAGCGAATTTAATTTGGTAATAGAGGGTTTGATTCTGACAGGTGAAGCAGTCAATTCTTTCTGTTTAAGATAGCTATCGTGTATTCGGCTAAGCTGAACATTGAACGCAAGTTTTTTCAAGTAGCTCCGAATGATGGCAGCTTTCTGGGATTCGGTTATATCAAAATTCCTCGTGGATACTGCGTTGGTAACCGTTTCTCTGACGGCTTCTGCAGCATACTGATACCGTTTCCTGTAATCGAACGAGGCAAAATGCTCGCAATAAATATCTGAGGACGCCAAGGTATCAGCTATGAAGTCGGGAGAAAGGTTTTGGAGGGGCAAAAGTACAAATTTGAAGCCTCTGGCAGGCCGTTCTTTATAGTCGACAAACGGTGGAAATGGATCCAGAGCCGGCTTGAAGTCAATCCCTTTTACAGGAGAGCCGGGGCGTGACATTTTTGGACTAGGATACTCGCTCACTATGCAGAAAGATCTGAACTTGTTCTTGAAGTAGTCTACCATCACTCTGTACTCGTCATTGATCATGGTAGCTAAAAAAGCCGGGGTTTGGTAAGTTTGATCCAACTTCTCGTAGTATACTAGAAGCTCGTCGTTCGTCTCCTTGCCGTCCGCGTATTTCAAGGAGAGATCTTCATTAAGAAATGTGCTTAGTTTGTTGATCCGGAGTCGCTTGAACTGGTATAATAACGACTTGATCTGGAGGTCTATGGAATCCTTTTTTTCACCTTGTGTATATGTTGGCACCGAAACGCCACCAACGGTATTTCCAAGTAGACTTTTGAGGTTCATCTGGCAGTGGCAGAATAGTTCCAGCCGGATGGTGGGTTTGGCGTTTTGGGCTGATTGTAAACATAAGGAAGCGCGACACGTGACCGGAGGCCAGGGAGCATTTGGCCAACTACCAGAGGTGGGAGAGGAAGCAAACGTACAGCGCCATATGTCTACACAATCAGGAATCACTGCATCGCCGGAGCTCTTGGATGCGTTCAAGCACTTTGAGCAGTCCGCACATGTGGTCAAAATCTCGTCCGACAACACCCAATTGGTGCCGGACACCAAGTACACCCTGGCAGCCCAAGAGTTGCCCCAAATCTTCAGCGACCTACACAGTCACATTGGCAACGAGTATCCTCAGCCTTCGTACGTGATAGTACCGGCCGACAAAGCCAAGAGCACGTTTATATTCATAAGTTTCATTCCTGACGATGCTCCCATCAGACAAAAAATGCTCTATGCCTCGACCAAGAACACCTTGATCAATTCTTTGGGATCAAACTACTTTTCCAAAAACAACACTTTTTCGTGGACCGAGATTGACGAATTGACCATCGATCACTACAACTTTGTGCGCGCGTCCACGTCCAAGTCGGGTCCCTTGAGCTCAGACGAAAAAGTGCTTCACGAGATCAACAAGCTTCACGACTTGACCTTGCAGCAAGGCAAAGGAAACCTGTCGTTTTCCAAGGAGTTGCCATCGATGCATGGCAGCTCCTCGGGCAAGGTGTTGTTCAATGCGACCGACGAGCTTGCCGCCGAATTTGCTGCGTTGCACCAGAACACCACCAACCGCACGTTATTGATCTTTAACATCGATCCTCCCACCGAGAAGTTGACTCTCACCTCCAACCAGCAACAAATTAGTGTAGACTCGTTGGTGGGCGCACTTGAACAAAAAAGCCCGGCCGCGCAGCCTCTGTACAGTGTCTACAACTACCAAGATAACAAGTTTGCGTTTATCTACTCGTGTCCGTCGGGATCCAAGGTCAAAGACAGAATGTTGTATGCATCAGCCAAGCTCGGCTTGGTCAACCACTTGAAGCTGTTGTTGAGCGAGCACAGTTTATCTATTGACAAGTCATTGGAGGTGGGTGACCTTGACGAATTGGAATTGAGTGAGTTGAGAGATACTCCTGCTCCTCAAGACGAATCTGCTCGGTTGAAGTTCTCCAAGCCGCGTGGACCCCGTAGAAGATAAACACATTGTAGTTACTATGTACTGAGTACATGAGAAATCGCCGAAAATATCCTCTCTATATTGGCTGCAAATTTAGAGTTTTTGCAAATTCCACTAAAAAATATATACTAACAAAAGTAACTAAGCTTCTAAATACCAGCTCTACCAAGCCCAAGCTCCTCTGTCACGTAGCGGTCAACCAAATTTTTTAGTCTGGCCGCAACTTCGTCTTTGAAATAGTCTTCGATGTCCGAACATTCGTCCGCTTCCGCCAATATATGCCCATATATCTTTCGAGATATAGTTCTGTTAATTTTGATGTATTCCTCTTCCGAAGTGATCATGTTTGGTTCGGCGCCCACCTTGTTGGGTCGGTACAATTTTCGTAGGTTCAACCGTATATACTTTTGAATCTCGATCTTTTGATCAAGTGTTAGTTCCATTGGCACCTTTTGCACCTTGGGATCTCCACTATCATATTGGGTGTCGCTATCATTCAAGGGACTATTTCCCGAAGGCGACATCGATGCGGGCGATTCAGCAAGCGATCCTGAAGACAGTGCTACATATGATGGCCCTGCCATCTGTGGCTGTCCAGGCTTCTTGGGGCATAAATTGAATTGTGGTTGTGGTGGTGTCCTTTTAAGTTGGTTGATCAAGCTGATTATCCGGCTGGGTCTATCCAGCGAGACACTTAGGTCACTTGCACCGGTATCATTCAATGGTGTGATACGTTTTCTTCTTCGCCTTTTGGTGGTAGTAGGCGATTCTTGAGGCTCAGAAGTGAAGGATTCCACGTTGGATTCTATATTTCGCGCTACCTCAAACTCCTTCCACGATTGTAATTCTTCTTTTGATAGGTTTTGTTGAGCCCTAAGTTCTTTTCGGAGTAAAACCCCTCCGTTTATCACTTGAGGTTGGTATTCATTGATGAAATCCGGGTAGGGCGAATCCTTCGAGATCGAGTCGTTTTCGTCATATAGAAAGTCCACATCCAATTCATTATTTTCATTATGAATCACAAGTCCTGGCCTTGTGGAGCGACTACTCGGGGTGGCTCTTTGTCTAGCAGGTTGCCGAACTGCCGCTCTCAAAACAGGTCTAGTTCTTCTGTTAGGGTAAACCGGCTGAAGAACTTCTTGATCGTTGTCACATATGGGACAGCACCAGCTAGAAATATCCATATCCGGCGTGATACCCATGCATTCGAGGTGGAAAAATGATCCACAAAAATTGCAATTTACCAGGCTCTTGGTCCTCAGATTGTACTCTGAGCTGGAGCATATCGAACACACTCCGCTGGTCAATCTGGAGTCTTCTTCATCCTGATGTCTTGTGGATGCCGGTATCACATATTCAGCAGGTATATCGTTGATGGCATCATTGGGGAGGAGTTTGTATTTAACAGGAATGCTTTGTAGTCGATGGTCTAGCCTGTTCTTGATATATATATCTACCTTGTGGAACCGTCTACGGCAAGTGGGGCACGAGTTTGACGTACAGGACCATTGGGTTATGCACCTATCATGATACAACTTATTTTTGCCGCAACAAGTAGGAATAATACCGATTTGGTCTGTTTCCAAAATATCTTCTAGACAGATAGTGCATTCAGACTCCATCTCGTCTTTGATGTTTTCAGATCGAGCTTGCCTTGAGACATTTAGATGGTGGAATTGCGCCACCGGTTCTCGAATTGATGGCTCGGTCTTGATAGAGGGAGATAATGTGGGCTTTGGGGCGGAATGCTCCTGAGATAGCAGTCCTGGAGTTTTTGGGGGGCCCATATCTATGGAGAATGGTATGATATTCCTGGTGAGAGCTTTTTCTCAACCCTTTTGGTCTACCTGGTGATATCCAGTCCAAATCTCTAGATTAGTGTGAGCTGCAAAGGGAGGCGACATTTGTCAAAATGGCACGACACTATCAACTCATCACTGCGATTAGCATACGACACACCTGGAGAGAAGACTACAAATGTCAAGGCATCAGTATGATTTGGTACAGTGCATGAAGCAACCAGGATCTTCTGCGGGCTTAGTGTGTCAACTGTGTGATGGCCGTTGTCCTATTTGTGATTCGTTCGTCAAGCCAACCACCAAAGTGAGAATCTGCAGCGACTGCTCATTTGGCCACTTGAATCACCGGTGTATCCTATGCAGCAATTTTTTGGGAGATAACAACGAAAACGGCACACCGGCCTACTACTGCTTAGAGTGTGTTCGCCAAGATCTTGATCGTGAAGGCTGTCCTCGAATTATCAACGTGGGTAGTTTGAAGTCAGACATGATGGTGCGGAGAAAACAACGATAGAGAATACTATAGAGCAGATCAAAAAGACAAGACCAGATTAAGCATATAGGACAGTGCCAGGACCAGCTAACCTGTGTCCACAGCAGCGGAAAAAGGTGCAGGATTCATACACTAAATAGCTGTAAAATGGCCCTGAATGACTGATGAGGGGATTCGATGAGCTGCTGCTGCCAAATACAGCGACGGGGACTGGTGGCTGCAAGCTACTCCGCAAAGCAACGCATCATAAGAAGAATAAATAAAGGCGTTACTTCTTACTTGTACATTACTATTTAATATTTCCTGTATAATATGAACGTTCCTTGTTACATTGTTGCAAGTAGATCCTTAATGGTACATCGATGCCAGTAAAAAACAGAATCAGCCCAGCTGACCCAGTGCATTGTCTACCCGACATGCTTCAATTCCCAAATCAACCACCGACTTGATTCCATTCCGCCACCTTTGCTGGAGGTACTCGTTGACCGGTGCGAATTCCTCACCTTGGCGCCTCTTTCTCAAGTCACCCACTTCTGCCACCTTTTGTCTCTTGTTGTTAACGTTGGTGCTATAATCGTCGCGCGTTTCTTCCAAACTTGCGAGATACTGTCTGTGCAAGCTGTTGATGTCTTGGGTGTTGTTCATAAGAAGTGATAGGTTTCTTTCTTGAAGACTGAAGTACGAGAGAGTAGTGTATATCCTCGAATAGTCTGTCGCATCGTCTTGTGCCTGGCTGGTGGTGTTTTCAAAGTTGGTGTATCTAGTCATATCAATGCCTTCGTCCAATATGGGGCCATCGTTGTCTTCTTCTTCCTCGTACCGCTCGATTTCTTGGTTCAAAAGTGGACTGGGGTGTCTATGGAGTAGTGGAAGTACCTGGTCCACTCTGGGATGCAAATTGTGAGGTGTGTTGGCTTGGTTATCGATGTTGGTGTTGGATGTGCCGTACTGGTTTGCTTCTATTTCACGCCGTATCAACTGCTCGACATGACTTCTCTCTTGTGGACTGACACTTCCATCTATGTACTCCAAGTCGTCTAAGTCCCCATAGTTTATGGTGACCATTCTGTAATGACTAACACTTTCTGCAAATTTTATCAGCAGCAAGTTATAGCTTTAAACAAAAACAATTGTATAACGCACGCAAAAAATACGAGAAAGGGGTGGTGGAACAAATCGTTGTAGATTGCGGAGGTGATGGCTCAGATGAAATCACTGCGTAGCCCGATTCTTTTAGCTAAGCCAACTATTATAGTGCTTAAACAGAGCCAAACCGGCGCGGACACCAGGATATTTTCCGCACGGTGAACGGCACTAGTCCAAGTTTTTTGTTCTTCACTATGGGCGCTCGCCGGTTCAGGGGTGGAAGTGCGGAGGAATGGTTGTGTCGCCGTATCGGAATTTGGGTGAGAATTGCTTGCATGAGGCATTAAGATAACTACTACGATACATATAGGTAAAAGGGGTAGAATGAAAGAACGCGAAGCTAGTGACGTGCTGGTATTGGGCGACACGCCAAGGATTTGCAGACGCTCGCTATGGACGCAGCCTATTGTTGGCGGGAAGTGTTCGTAGAGTAACTTCAACGTCCCAAACTCACCCCGAAGATTGCATAGATAATTGGGTCGCAAAGAGAAAATTACGTAACTGCCACCCGGATTCAAGCACTTATCGCTGCTAAATCCCCCTGCATCGAGGTTCCGGCAACAAACCATGGACAAGACGATTGGTTGATAGCTTTTGACGCATGTCACAATAAATCAAACTCTTCTGATAGTGAGTACCTTAACCGAAGGAGCCGTGACCTCCAAGGTAAATATCTTGGACACCAGATACATCATATACAGGCGTCGCCGGTCTGTGGTCGATTGCACTAGACACAACACATTCCGTCTCTTCCCCGTAGATGATGTGTGATCACGAGGCACCACAATTCATCTTGTCTGAACTTATCAAAGCATATCTCTCTAGCGATGCAGTACCTGATTAAACTCTGTTGTCACATGATTCAACCTACTAGCTTAACTTACGTATGAAAAGATGCGGAAAATATACACTTGGAAGTTGGCTCGAAATAGTCACGTTACTGTAGAATTACTGTAGAAGGAAGCATTCCCATGTAGTACCAAAACAAGAAGTCTATAGCACTCCCCAATCCCACGCCAAGCCGTTCATGAGAGATTTGTATTTGAGGTATGTTACAGTTGCCAGACCAATGTGAACGAATGGAAAAAGGATTGAGGTGTCTTGCGCTGTATTACTGTGTCATCCAACCAAGCGGCATGTAAGACTGTCATGGACTCCACAGCTTTCTTGAGAGACGTTGGGTACCTCGAACCAGATACCCAATGCTTCGGATGTGGACCACAGAGTGTATCTATATTATCGAGCTGGTTACTACGAATGACTGGTAGCCACTACGTACTGTTCTGAATACTGATTTGCACCCAATTTGAGGTAGAGGTCTGCCCGAAAATGGTTGCACCATAATAACTGCGCGAGATAGTATATTGGGCAGAGCAGTAATATCTAATGAAACTACACTGACCAAACTCAACTGTTTTCTTAATGTCCTCTCTCGCCAATGCTTAACTTTCAATTTTTTCAAGCCCGCTAATCTAGTAAAGTACTTGGCTGTACAGATTTCGCACATCAAGAGTCAGGCTTACGTCAGTCTCGCCTTTCACCACCTCTTCCACTTATAGTTCAGGCAGATGTATTCTCACACGATTCTCTCATACCGTTTTCTACGATTTGAAATTTGATACCAAATGTATTACTATTTATTATTAGCTTATTTGTTTAAGACATCAGCATCATATCTGGTCTTGAACCATTGGATAGAGTCTTCCTTGTTGGTCTTGTGGTTGTTTCCGATAACACCTCTAGCTCTCTTTCTTCTGGCGACTCTGGCACCGGCTCTACCCATGACGACGTAGAAGTCCATACCGTAAATACCGATACCTGGGTCGTACTTGATACCCAAGTCAATGTGTTCGTCAATACCGAAACCGAAGTTACCGGTTTCAGAGAAGTTTCTGGCTCTTAATTGGTATTCCTTGACCTTTAAACCTCTTTCCAAGATTTCTTCAGCCTTTGGACCTCTGACGGTAACGTGGACAGCAATCTTTTCGTTTCTTCTGATACCGAAAGTTCTGACGGTGTATCTAGCCTTGGTTTGGACTGGGGTTTGACCAGATAATTGTTCTAAGACCTTAGAGGCTCTGGTTAATCTGTCACCGGATTCACCGACACAGATGTTCAAGACCAATTTCTCGATATGCAAATCACGCATAACATTTTGAGTTTTAGCAGACTTAGAATGTTAGTATATTATTCATCGTGTTATCTCATTCATCGTTGTTTCTCATGTATCAACATACCATTTTGGCTATTATTCTTTACTATGTAACGTCTAAAAGAACCTCTTTTGTCAATGCCTAAAATTTTTCAGTATCGCGATACCTGCCTGAGATTGTCGCACCGAAAACCCCAAACGCAGTATGAAGGGGATACAGACCTGTATGTAATGGTCCCAAAAGCTGATTTGCTGTGCACGTGTTTATTGCGACTTAGGGTTTCAGCCCTAGCACATAGACTTCCAATCGATAGAAGTTGGTTGGTGGCCCAAGATGCCGTAAATGAGCTACACGCTCATTCTTGACCCCTTATGTAAGACCTTTCAATCTAATATGGTGTGAATTGAGAAGTTGTTTACCAAATAAAATTGTCCCCTTCCTGGAAAGACTGTAATTATTGGGTGCTCGCAATGAGCAGGACATGGCACTTCCATCTAAAGGTCTGTTGCTACGTTTCTGGCCATTTCAGCAGTTCAGTCTGGGCTCTTCGTACTTGTAATAGTGCTTCGAATTCATCGATAGAATTCTATTAACCACCAGAAGCTCGTCGATCGAAGTGGCTGCGAAAAACGCTACGTTCTATGCAAGCTAATGTACGAATCAAACGTTCGCTTTTGGCTATTCCAATAAACAATCGAGAACATCTCCTGTATTTTCTTCTACTTCAATAAAGTTAGTAACTTGTATAAAATACTCAACTTTGCTCTTGTACTTGAACATTTCTCATTTTGAATTCATTTGTTTAATTGAGAGTATGGCACTCGAGGCTGTTCTTTTCGAACTGAGTATAATGGTGAAGACTTTGATTACAAGCCTTGTATTAGCAAATTGGTCACTCTGATTAATGATCAACCAAAAGCTTTATGTTGCTGGTCGATGTTTTGATATTTGACACTTCTATTTAAAACGACTATATGGCGCTTTATGCGCTTCAAACCCCTATTACAATAATCCCCTGCTACTGGATTAAAATTTCTTCTGTGAACTTACATTACCCACCCTCTAGCGAATTTCTTGATTGTTCTTCTATGAACTGATATATTGCTTCATTTTATTTAAAATAATTCACGTACATCCACGCTGTTTCTCATCAATTTAACCGTCAACATTATTGAAGGATTGCTCCTTTTCCTTGATATCCCAGAAGACATCACCCACATCATGGTTGCCGTGGTAGACCCATCCAGCTTCAGTGACATGGTACAAGTTGACAGAACCACCAGAATATGCATCTCTGTGTGCAGCAGCCAAGATACTTCTCTTACCCAAGTACAAAGCATCTTCAACAGACAAGTCCCAGCTGTATTCGGAATCCAAAACACCGTAAGCAAATGTTTGACCGGAACCAACACAGAATATGTCACCCTTTAATCTTGTACCATCTGAATCAACGTAGAAGATGGTTGGACCCTCTTTCTTGGTATATCCACACACCATGGTACCCATAGACAACCCCATACCTTTGTAACCGTAGACCAAGTTACTCAAGATCTTGGATGCAGCTGCAACCGATATTCTTTCCTTTTCACGAAGTTCGTGCAATCTACATTGGGTACCTAACCAGGTTTCCCAGTACTGACAGTCTGCAGCACCACCGGCCATGGTACCTAACAAGAAGGGGTTGATTCTGATGACTTTGTTGACGGTTTGAGATGCAATCCAGTTACCTTGGGTGGCACGAGAGTCGACCGCCACGATGATTCCTCCTTGGAATCTGAACGCCAATGTGGTGGTACCGTGGGCAATTTTGATTTTGCAGTCAGGATTGGAGGCGTCGTCTGTGTGTGCTCTTAAGAAGTCGGTCGGTTGTGAGATGGGAGGCAATTGGATGGAAGGGGCCAATTCCAACTGTTGGCTGGCCGCATTCTGGGATCTGGCCGAGTCTATCTCGCTCAACACCGTGTTGGTGCTGGCATGTGTGAATCTTTGGGCAATACTGTTCATGAGGGAGTGTGAATTGACCTTGTCTAGTATAGATTTAAGGCTCCTCACGTATGAATGCTAGGGTATCTTCACCAGCTTATGGTGTTTGATAGTTGAGCGTGCGAATCGCCACCGATCACGTGTTCAGCCATGTATGAATCGAGTAGATAATAGTCTAACTTGGTCGCGTGATCAGCCATAGGCTAGCAGTCTTATACCTCCAGTACTATTTATGTATTGTAGTCGAGGTTGTTCCATTCGACCCATAACACTGTAGTCTGTAGGCATAAAGGGATGTTAGTGCAGTTTGGAGTAAGAAAATGAGTTATGCTAAGTGAAAGTGTGAATATCTACATCGCACCGACTTTGCACCCAATGCATCTAGCTTTCTCTACAGAATGGTTGGAGTGATCACGGTAGAAACTCATATGCCTACTCTACTTAGTAGCACTAATTTCTCGAGCAGCTATTCAATTTAGTTGCTTGTTTCTGTATTCCAGTAATCGTACATTCTATGAACTAAAGTAGTATACAGCTATTCTGTCTTTATTATTTTGCGGGGATTGTCGTCGTTTTCTTCGGAGTCTCTTTTGGCAGGTCTGTCGAAGCCAGGCCGCTGCACCGGTTTATTGGATAGAAACAGAGGCGGTCTTGACAAGCCACCGGGTTTGGCGAAGCTCTGGGGCTTGGAGAGCGACGTGTTGGACTTGTAGCTTGGTGGCCGTGCAAGGCCCGAGCCAAACAGCGGAGGCTTGGAAATCTGGGGACTGGCTGGTTTGGATTCTGGAGAATCCAGAGGACCCAGAGGAATCACGGGAGCCGGTGCCAGCTTCTCAGGCAGCATGGGTTCTTTCTTGAGCACAGGCAGTTGTGGAGAGGATTGGTTGGTCGGTGCTGGTGCTAGTGCTGGTGCAGCCTGTGCATTTGATGGTGCTGAAGCTGATGTTGCTGGTGCTGGTGCTGGTGAAGCTTGTGTTGGTGAAGCTTGTGTTGGTGCTGGTGATTGCGAGGCAGGGGTACCTGCTCTACTGGCTGTTCTGCTCGACGGCACTGAGCCACCTTGTTTCTCTTTGATAGACTTGGTCAATGCGATGTCCAAGATCTTGCTGACCTGCAGAGGAGCTTTCTCTACCAAGAAACTGAGGGCATTGTCGCCACAGCCAGCCTTGGCTCCAATCACATTAACCTGGGCAATGGTGGTGGCCAAAGCTTTGGTGATAATTTCGGTGGTGGTGGCCGTGTTGTACGACAATTTACGGGCCTTGTACAAGGTGAAGAGCTCCTTTTGCAAGTACGCCAACGACTTCTTTGTGTCGTGGTTCATGCCCACTGGGGAAGCCCCGGTGGTGCTACCGGAGGCATTGGAGGCAGGAGACGCCGATCTGTTGGCCGCCAATTGCGCTTTGATGGTATTTGGAAGTGGTGCTGGTGTAACAGGCCCGGTAGAAGGGCGGTCAGGAACACCAGAGGCGGCCTGGGGCTTAAAGTACATGGGAGCCTTGGAAGTGTCGCGCCTAATTTCGCTGGCCAACTCAGCAATTGTCTTTGGTTTGGCGGCGCTGGGCATGCCAGGCAGACTTTTGTAGTGGAGCTGCGACATGAATGGCGACAGAGGTGTGGCGAGACCATACGGCGAAGTATATGACCTGCCCATGATGTTGTGTTGCGCTTCGAGGCGCTGTTTCTGTCTGAGCTCTTCTGCCTTGGCTTCTGCTGCTTTGGCCCGTGCTGCTATCAATTCCTGTTGCTTCCTACGCACCTTCTCCCGCTCATTAATATAGAGATCGTCAATGACGTACACCCATTCCCTGTCTCTTTTGGTCTTGCGCTTGAAGATCTTGTTAAGCTTGACGTTATGCGACACTGAAAACTGCCACCCGTCAGGACAGTACTTGTAGTAAGGATACGATTCTTTGATGGACTCGTAGAGCTCTGTAAGGGTCAAGCCTTCGTCTCGGTGCGTCCTTAAAGCATTGGTAATTATGACTGGTAACTGGATCGAAGGCTTGGTGCGATATTGTTCGGGAATTTCGTCCATGGTGTACACTTTCTTGGGCAATTTCTTGAGGCTTTGCGCTGGAGTCATTGGCATTCTGCGTCTGGGGATTTTGGGGAACTTGGATGGCTCTTCTACTGTTTTGGGCACTCCAAACGTGGTCAAAGTGGCTTTCCCCGTTACTGTGATGGCCCGTAATGGTGGCCGTGGTCTGACTGCAGAAGGTTCAGATATTATGGCCAATACCGGTACTTCGAGCTTGGGTGGAGGCGGTCTGGGTGGAACCACCGACTTGAGTCCATTGTAAATAATTCCTTGGGGCAATTTCATCGGCAATTGACTAGAATCAAGACCTAATCCACTAGCCATGTTAGGCAATCCAATTCCAGGTATCGGCACAAGTCTATTGTCCAATTTCTGGGTGGGGCCTCTATTGTACAATCTGTTAGCCGGGGGCTGTATAGACGCGGCTTTTCCCATACGGGGAACGGCTGGCTTTCCCATTAATGGAGCAGATCCGATACTGGGGTCTATCTGAGAGTCCTCGGTTCTTCCTGCTCTGAAGTTCTGCTTCTGTTGAAATTGTTGCTTCTTCAAGTCTCGTTCCTGTTCCAATTTACGGCGCCTCTCCTCCTTTTCCTTCATAAGTCCTTGATTGTGCACATCTATAAGTGGACCCAAAGTGGCTATTTGATGGTCAAGAATGGAAAGATCCATATCGATATCATGGGTGCTGCCGTCGTTGTCTTCGTCCAAATTAACTCCCTGCTCAAGATTGTGCTGCTTGACCAAGCGGTCGATTTCGTCCTCTTCTTCTTCAATGGCCGTTTCATTATACTGGCTTAGCTTGAGAAGATTCTCTTCAAGCCCTTCTTCAGGTTCGTCGCCTTGATGTTCAGCCAACATCGCCTGGATCTGCGAATCCAACATTTCTGAGTCCTCTTCGTCAATAGCATCTATGGAACTGACCCCAAGCTCCTTAAGTATATCGTTGATTTCGTCATTGGCTGCACTGGCTAGCGATTTTCTTCTTGCATTAGATAGTCTTCGGATTTTTAGAAGTGAGTTTCTCCTACTATTACTTTCCTTGCTCTCTTCCTTCTTATTCTGTGGTTCTTCCTTCTTCGGTATTTCTTTGATTTCTTTCTCCTCTTCTTGTTTCTCCTCGTTACTCTTCTTTTCTAGTTTCTTCTTCGGCACTTTCTTGCTGTACAAATTAGAACGCAAATTAATAGCATCTGTAGGATTGAATTGCTTGGGAGGTACCGAAAGCGGGTCTTCTTCACTGGGCTCAACCGAGGGAAGAACGAATTTGAATGGCAAGTCGCCAATTTGGATCTTGGTACCATCCGATAACGGCATGGTAATGCCTTTTTCTACAAACGTATCATCGACAAACGCTCCGTTACGCCCAGTGATGGAGATTTCAAATCTCTGGGTTCCGAAGTTATAGAATATCTTGGCATGTCTTCGAGATATGGCCTTTTTGGACGATAAATGAACGTCCACGGCATGCAGGCTAGACTGCAACAACTCGTCATTGGACTTTCTACCAAGTACAACCTGAAGTGTCTGCACAAAAAAGGTGAAATTCTCAAAGTCTAGCCTGGCGTAGGCGGAGATTTTCGATGTTTCATCGTCTTTCTCGTTATCATTAGTAGACCTATCGGCTTCCTCCAGGTCTTTTTCAAATTCTTTATCAATAGAGCTAGCGTTGTTTTCCCTTTCTACGGGCATCAATGTTGAGTTCCGCCGTATTTGGTCCTGAGAGTTGTTGGTAGCACTTGGTATGGCTATATGCGGGGACAGAGACCTCAGTACGGTTTTGCTGTTCATATGGGACCCAGAATTCAAATTCACGCGGTCCAAAGGTCCTATATCCATCTCATTGAGCTCTTCAATAAGATTGAGTTCTTCAACTGTGTTTTGGCCGCCTGAATGGGGTTTGTTGGGCAGCGAATCAAGCTTCACCAGCAAAGCCAGATTGTCGGGAATTTTGGGTGCTTCGATACCAATATTGCCTGCGTCTCTACCGTAGTCGTCTATATGGTCCATGTTGGGTATATGTATAGGATCCAGTTCTGGGTTATGACCGCTCATCGTGGAGTATTGTGTGATGGTAAATCAGATGGCGGACAGTTGCAAATTGGGGGAAAGCAGCGCTTTTATATACTGACTTCGGTGAAAAATACGTGTATAGAGCGATGTGGGAATTTGCGGCTTTCTAAAAGCCCAATAACATGTATGGTGGCAGTATAAAGTGAGGGTGATTAGTTGGTTTCAGGCGTGGAGCTTGTTTTTTTTGTTCTGATTGCGAAGAGGTCTGGTGAGGATGAGAGCGGAAGGGGAGCCAGGAATGCTACGGGAGAGTGAAAAGGAAAATAATCTACGGGAAGAGGCTTGGGAATGAAAAGGGTGCTGCGATGTAATTTTTATAGCAGCAGGGTACGTGTAGATAGAGTAGTTGGAGTATATGGGATTATCAGTTTGTCACGTGGAGTGCTAGTGGGATGAGCCTGGGCGCAATTGATAGGGACGGCATTACGGAAGAGGTGATAAGGCCAGATATGCGGCAAACATCTAGCACACATATGGCGAATTAGTCTAGTGGGCAAAATGTACTGCTCAGAGATATGAAGACAATTTCTAAAAAGCTCAAACGACGAGTGTCATTTGGAGTGTCTAACACTGTCTCGCGAGCCAGGTGATTTTGGCGAGACTGAACAATAGTGAGGCGAGCAGAGGCATGCGAAATCCATTAGACTAAGTGGCCAGGTGCAGTGTTAGGAGAGAGTATGAGATTGAAAAAGTCATGTTGAGATCAAGTGTTATTTGAACATGTTATGCTTCGTACCGAGTTTATTAAGCACTTTTTCTAAGTAATTTGCAGAGAGATTATCGATTTATCTATAATTTAAGCATAACTTTGAAAAAATACTTGCTGACTGTCAACAACTATTGTATTCGATCTGGCACCCATATACGGCTACATGTAAATATACCACAGACAATCTATATAATTAGAATACAGCCCCAGCTCGCTGCCCCAGAATCTAAGTTTGCAGCTCTGGGTGATAAGATGGTACATTTGCATGTTACGCACGACCCTCGATTTGTAGGTTTATCTCATCGCCAATTTTCATGGCTCTGAGCAGGGCTTGACCGCAGAATGGTAAGTAATTAGAGACAATATGAGTAGAACCCCCTAACCAAGTAGGCAGGAATAAAGAAGAAATCGACACTTAGAGATAAAAGTGCAAAAAGGTCCAATTTGACCAGCAAAATCTCCGAGTTCAAGCAAGACACTTTTGACCAAGATGACCAACACCACGAAAACCCCCTTTTAAAGTTGCTGAAAATCACAAAGAAGGAGAAACAACAGACCAAGTCGTCCAACTTTGCACTGAGCCTACTCAGAAAGACCACGTTTAATACGTCCAGCAATATCAGTAAATCTGCCGTCAGAAGACGGAGACGGAAGGAAAAGGAACAATTGAAGCCAAACATGCAGGAGTTGCTCAGTACCTTACCAGGAGAAGGTGATGCAACCACATCAATTTCTACCTCTACTACAACGATCAAGCCCTCCGGATATGTGGCCAAACCCAACAAGAACGTGCCGAACGCATCCAAGAAAACAGGTCATCAGAAGATATTGAAGGAAGAGAACAAGAACTTCAACAACGTATTAAAAAACCCGGCTTTTAGACAGTCTCCATTTGCAGCACTCAAGTCGGCCATCCAGCACAACATGGAGCAATAACGTGACACAACACGTGACAAACCACAACTGAGTAAACAAACAGACGAGTAGAACAATAGAATACGAATGTAGGGAATGTAGACATGGGCGACGACGTTCTCCGCCGAGATGATTGCCGTGACTGCTCAAGGCAACCGGGTACGAGAGTCAGGCACAGAATCAAACAGCCCCAGAGGTACGGTACCTCTCAGTCCAGCACTATTGGATATTTTCCAAACAGCGCTGCACGCGACGCGCTAACCAGAATGATGTTACAACCCACCAAAGGTGGGAGTCTAATAGTATGTCCAGTGAAAGTACCTGTAGACCCGGATGTACTAAGTAGCATTGTCAGCAATACCACTAGTAGTGCCCACACCACCGGTAGCAGCCGTAGCGACTCCATCACTAGCAACAGGCGTATCCTTTCAATCGCGGGCACGCAATCTGTTTGTTTTGATTTGGGCTCGCCCGTGCACGACCGGCTAATTACAACAATCCTCAGACAACAACCATGGCAGAAACAGTTTGGCGGCCAACCAGTGAACTAGCGTCAGCACCAGCATATTTCTGACCACTAGGACTACTCAGAATCGCAAGGTAGCCTTTCATAGTATCGGGGACCCCACTAAACCCATTGCAATGGAGTCTAATGTTCCCAAGGACACCAATCCTCCATCCAACCACAACAATGATGGGACGGTTCAAGATGAGGCAGCTCAAACAAATCCTTCGCCTTCTACATCTGTGCACTCGTTCTCAGACAGCTTACCTCCACTACCACCCAAAGACACTTTGGAACCGGTAACTGTCCATCCTGACTTTGTCTACAACAAACACGACGAGTCGATCTTCGACGACGAAAGACTCTTTCCTGGACTTCACAGTGATGCCAACAACGAAGGGTTGGTGAAATTCGACGAAAACAATCCTGATATTATTAACAATGCCACGCTCAAGGCCTTGATGGTGCAGTTGACGTCCCCTGATGTCATCGACTATAATCTCATCTGTGACTTCTTTCTCACCTACCGTATCTTCGTAAGCAGCGAGCAAGTGATGAGCCTTTTGCTCACTCGGTTAATATGGTCTTTGCAGTACATAAACTCTCATACTGAGTCCAATATTCGGATCGGAAAGCTCGTGCTATTGAGGACGTTTGTGGTGTTACGCCATTGGATAATCAACTATTTCATCGACGATTTCGACTCCAATATCGCCTTGTGTGACTTGTTCACCTCCACCATCAATAAAATCACCATAGTCTCTAACTTGGTCGGGCGAGACTCACACTCGCGAATGGTGTTCGAGACCAAGATTCTTAGCGACTTGAAGATCCATTGGTTGAACCTCATAAACGACTTCTGGAAACTCGGCTACGACCTAGACTCCATAGTCACCCAAGATATGCTTAAGTATGAGCTTCCAACATCGTCAGAGATCCCCAATATCGTAAAGAAAGTGTTGCAGTCTAATAACCTCGAGTCCACCTCAATTCACACCAACCCTTCGTACAGAAGATCGGCCATGTTGTCACTCTATGACAAAAAGGCGTTTCACAAATGCATCATTTTCGACGAGAATAGTGAAGACGAAAATCCCCAGTATTCCATCAACAATCTCTTATTGCAGCATCAGTCGTCGAGACAATCACTTAATATCAAGCTCCAGGAACTCCAGACTCGCCAAAAAGACGTGAAGTCTCCCATACTTACCAGTCATCTGTTCCAATCAATGGCTCCAGAGCCCAAATTCAAATCTAAGCAGAAAGCTCCTTTGGCTCCCACTAATAGACACAACCATATGAACATCAAGGACTCATCATTAGCTCTCAAAAAAACCACTCTGAACCCCAACCATACTTCGAGCACAAAATTTGCCAATACTGAGAATGATAGACAAGAGAAAGAACTTCCTGCTATAGTACAATCGCAAGAGACTGTGACCAAGAAATGGAAACTTGAGTCGAGTGGCTTTTCCACAAATGGTAACGTCAAACTTCCCACCTCTAAAGTCTCCCAAATTTTGCCTCCCACTCCGGTCAAGAAGATGGATTATGTACTCAAATCAAGTCCTGGAGACTTGCATGGGTCGCCTCGTAAAAACCATCCCGGTAGCATACATAGTCCTCCAAGATACGAGGATGAGTCCAGCGGTATGGATCGCAAGAAATCTATCAAGATGTTTGTCGAGGGCTGGAAGAAGACAATGTCTCATAAACACGAGTATGGACACAGCAGAAGCATATCTGGTGGTTCTTCCAAGACTACACAGCCACCTATAAACTCTATTATTGACGGAGCCATGACTTCGATGGTGGAACAAAACGAACAAGTAATGGGTCACAGAGTAGACGTATTAAGTGCTCGAATCATCGATGAGTTAGAGTACTTATTGCGCTACTATATCAAGAATGAAAACTCTCCTGGTACCATAATCGAGGACGATCTTAATGGACAGAAACAAGACGCTGAAGACAAACTCCCAAACGACGAACTATCTCCTGCAAATGTGGAGGAGATCGAGTACGACGGCGACAAAATAGATTACGACCAGAATGAGGAAGATGACGACGAGAATGAATTTAATTTCAGCAATGGGGTGGATGTGATGGGATCACCGGCCAAGAAACCCAGAATTGTCGACTCCCAGTTGGTTGTGCCGATGAAAGGAGAGATTGATTTTGTCGATAGGGAGGATTCTGACGACCAGATGGATATAAATGATCTTTCTGACCTAAACATTGTGAAGATAGACAATTTGATAAATACCAAGGACGAAGCCAGCAAGAATAACCACCGTGCCCAAACCATCAACCCCAAATCCAGTAGTAGCCGAGAATCGCCTGAATTGTTACTGGATACCCTAATCAATAATTCGCAGGAGTCTTCTTTCCAGAAACCTGCAAGTATTAATTGGAACGACGAAGGTAATCTTGATCTTGAAAATTCAGACGGCCCTAACGATGAAGAGGATGATGTCAGTGAAATCCAAGATATAAGTCACAGCAGCTCGGTATTGCGCCATAATAATCCTGCTGTCACCAACATAAGATTGACTAAACAAGGCACACAATTCTTTGATTTCAATCCTGACTCACCTCCAGAACCCCCTATTGTATACCACAACCAATCCAGTACATCGCTTGAGACGTCAATTTCGACACCCAGTAATTTCACTCAATACGATGCTGAAATAGCTGATTTAGGTATAGCACTTAGTCCACAACTGATGAAGCAACTGGTCCAACAGAGCTTCAATGGTCAATTACAGAATCCTCAATTCAAGCGTATCAGTTTTGATCTGAGCTCAAACATCAGAAGAGGGTCTGCCATTTCTCGTAACTCGGGAGGATCTGCATTCAGAAGAGACTCCACGAAGTCCTACGTTAGTTACGACTCTGCATTCTCCATCTCCAATGCATCGCGGAGCTCAGACAGATATGAAGAAGGAGATTTGGGCGGGAACGCCGGGCTCAAGAGGATGAATGGATTCAATAACCTTAGGGGTCCTGCATTAAGCAATTCCAACGAATTACGAATGTTGGATACTCCTGTCAGAATAAAAACTGGGTCTGCTTCATCGTTCATATCTCGATCTTCTCTGGTCAGAAGAAGCGTACGATTCAGTACGTTGTGTGCTTTAACAGAGTTGCCATTTAGTAATTACCAAACAGAATCTATCATCGAAAAGAAAAACTCCATAATCCAACGCACTTCCAAGCTGTCGGAGGTTGCAGATAGCTCAATCTTCTCGGTGGCAATAAAGAGTCGCAAGAACTCTGTCAAAACCACCTTAAATGAGAGCATCATAACTAATCAACCAAGTAATAATTCATCCACCAACTCAGTGGCCATACCAGGAATTAGTAGCTATGTCTTGAAGGAGTTGGCCGCAATTCCAGACGAGTCATTTCAATCAAATGATCCAATCGAATTTGCTCTATTCAAGTTAGAAGGAAAGGATTCTACCAAAATTTTGAACGACAAACGAAGTGGTCAACTGAAATCTAACTTCAAATCAGAGGAAGACCAATCGACAGATAGTCCCGCTAATTCGGCACCCGACTCAACACAAGACATTCTTGACGAAATCCAAAACGCTAAAACCGAAGATCTTATCGACATTACACAACAAGACATAACCCCCGAAGTGCCATTGACTCCAGTCAAACGGAAGCTTCATCAGAAGCAGTTTCAATCGGACTCTAATCCTCTCACTTCCACGCCCAACAATGACAGCAGATTCTTCAACCCTTCGAACTTGAACAGTAGTAGTACCAGCCCTGGTTTAGCTGCTCTCAAGTCTCCTAAAATTATCTTAGAGAAGTATAATCTTACCAACGACAACCTTTCTGTGAGGATGGTGATGAACGGCAACACCCATGTTTCATTTGTACTTGGATTTGATTCGCAATCGCTAGCTGACCATTTCACCATTATCGAAAAGGATATGCTTCAGGAAGTAGACTGGAAGGAGCTTATTGAATTGAAGTGGAATAAGGAGTTGACTCCAGTCAACAGCTGGCTTGAGATCATCGTGAATGACACGTATTACCATCAAAATAAGGGTGTCAATTTAATTATTGCTCGGTTCAATTTGATGGTTAATTGGATAATCTCGGAAATTCTATTAACCAAAACCCAGAAAGAACGAATCTTCATAATATCCAGGTTTATCCATGTTGCGCAGAAATGTTATGCGATTCAGAACTTCTCTACATTGATGCAAATAATTTTAGCATTGACCTCTGAAAAAGTTCAGAAATTGAGAGATACGTGGAAGAATTTGCCTGCTGGAGATATCTTGACGTTAAAAAACCTCGAGGAACTAGCCTCTCCTATCAGAAACTTTTTGAATATCAGATTGTATATCAACCAAATGAAACCATCCAAGGGATGTATTCCGTTTGTTGGCTTGTACTTGTCAGATTTGATATTCAACGCCGAAAGACCTACATTCATTAAGCCAAAGAAAGCCAAGCCATATGGTGACATGCCAGTTGCAGCCGACATAACCCAACGAAGAATGGCATCACCTACATCATTGACAAATAGTTTGAGAAATGAGGACATTTCGGACGTGACCACTTCGACAATCATTTCCTTGCCGGAAGTCGAAAAAGTGGTCAATTTCTCCAAATTCAGAACTTCAGTCCACATTGTAAAATCCTTATCGCAATGTATTGAGTGGTCATCGCATTACAAGTTGAATGCCATTCCAGAACTATTGTCCAAGTGTTTGTACATCAAATCGTTGGATGAAGAGGAGATGAACTTCTGCTTGCAGAACCTAGAAGACTCTTAATTTTTCCTTAATAATACAATACCATAAGCTGTACATATAAATAGTGAATTCGGGGCGAACGCTCATTTAAAGCTGCGATGACAGCAAGTAGTCCGATAATTCTGCAAGATAGAAGGAGACTTGTCCAATTATTTCAAAAGAACAGCATTTACAAGTTACAATGGTATAGTTTAGGTACTAGAGAGGTATATATTTGAGCAGTGATATGTGTTCCAATAAAGAGCTCGGCTTGGCCTAAGTGATCGACGGTCTGTTAAGAATGCCTGCCTGCATTGTATCAATAATTTCTTTTCTTTTTGCAGCCGTACTAGTAAGCTTACTTACCTAAGAATTACTGCACAGCTATTGGCTCAAAATGATTGCCTATTATTTTGCGCTGTTAGTCATAACGACTATGTAGAGTTTTATCTTTCTTATCGTTAAATTAGTCTATATGTACATATGAAAATCAAATGAGCCCTATATACCTTGAAGCTGGTAATGGGGGAATTAAATCTTGTTCTTGCAGCAAGCCTTTTCAGGTTCTCTACCGACAGGGTGTAAAACGGACTTGTTGAAGGCGTTGTTGGATTGAGGAAGATCCAAACCAGGGTTTCTATCGAAAAAGTTGACTGGTGTCAAGTGGATAGTGTGGGTTTCAACAGGCATGACTGGGAAGTCTTCGACTCTTGGAATATGGGTGAAACCCAAGGTGGCCCACACAACTAAGTCATCGTTTCTAACAGGGTCCTTGTAGTTGGCCCACTTGCCAATACCTTCGTCGGTCTGGGACTGGTTGGTGAACTCACCTGCAGCGAACAACTCGTTGTCTCTGTACTTGGTGACCCAGATTTGTTCGGTAGCGAACTTGGCTCTCTTGACGTTGAACGAGTCTTTATCGGCCAAGATCATTTGTGCTGCTGGCAAAGAAACCTTGTAACCAACTGCAGATTTGGAGATAGGGTTGATGACGTTTTCGTTCAATATCTTGTAGGTTCTGTTGGTGAATGGCGATTGATCGATGTGGCCGGCCTTTTCGACAAAGTGTCTTTCAGTGACAAAACCAGTACCGAAAGGATTCAACTTGTCCTTTGGCAATTTGACGGCATCGTCGTATACCACCGAGTTATTGTGGCCATCGACAGCAGGATCGATTCTGAAAGACAAGATGTGTTGATGGTATGCGGCCATGACATTAGGACCAACAATAGTACCCCATGGAACGGTGACGTTTTCGTCAATTGGCATAGTGGACAAAATACCGGTGGCTCTGGTCTCTAAGTCGATGGAACCATCGTTGACAAACTTGAAGTTAAGAATGTACTCGTAGTTGGCCACGGTAGCCACGGTTTGAACAACAAATTCTCTCTTTCTTGCAAGCACTGCATTACCGTTTCTGTAGTTGACGTGCTTGTACAACAAACCGTTGTCTTGCTCGTGCATACAGACGGTGTTTGGCATGACGAAAGGCTCACCATTGGCGTGGATTCCCATTCCGTCCAAGTAGGTAATGACACCCAAACAGTCACACCCCAAAGCTAACGAATTACCGGTGACACCAAAACCACAGTCACCCAAATCAAAGGCTTGTTTTCTGTGGTATGGCTTTCTTGGGTCTCCGTAAGGAACGGTCATTTCAGATAAAGAGAGTCTGTAAAAGACTTGTCTACCCTTGAACCAGACATCGTAGATAGCAAAACCTTCTCTAGCAGTGGTGGCTACTCTGAATTCCCATCCTTGCCAGTAGACCTTAGAGCCTTCGACACGATAAGATGGGCCTTCTGGCTGCGAAATCAAGAGCGGCTTGACATCTCTTGGAACAGTTTCGCCGTTCAAGTCAGGATGATATTCAACAGCAGGAACCACTTGCCATGGTTGAGTCGAAGTCGTGGTTTCGTCGTGTCCACCAGGCAAATAGTCGATTCTGACCAACTTTTCAGTGAAACACTCGAAAACCGGGGAAAATTTCAATGGTAAAGAGTAATGGTTGGATTCAGTGTGGCCGTTTCCAGCCAACACATACATAAAGAACTGAACCAATGGCCTCTTTTCATTGGGATCATCAGTAGCATAGATCCATGGGTCGTTTCTTATCAGGTATCCTGCGGGTAACTTCAATTTTTCGATCTCGGCCAACACAGCTGGGTGGGTGTTACACAAGTGTTCCCATCTAGCCATGTCGTCTGCCAAAAGAGGTCCACACACTCCCTTTGGAAGTTTAACCTTGGTGATGATATGGCCAACAGTGACATTGACCAAAGCCTTGTTGAATTCAAGGGTATTGGTCCAGTAGTAGGCGTACAAGACTCTTGGGATTTTTGGCAATGGCAAACCTTTTCTTTCAGCCTCCAAGTATTTTTTCATGTCAGTCTTTGGAGGGTCGAGTCTTTCGATCTGAACAAAGTGAACGTTGGCAGTGGAAGGATAAGCATCCTTGACCAACTTGGATGCCAATCTAATTTCGTAGTCTTTGATGGAGTCAAATGGGTGTACGTTAGCCATAATGATTTGATAGCTGAGTAACTTGAATATTAGATCCTAATGAAAAGAGGTGGAGCCGACTGTATTTATATTCATAAGATGTCCATCTACTATCATGGTAGCCGAATCAGGCAACCGCTTCTACATTCTGAATTGGGCTGATGGCTAGGAGATTATCGGCCTGTAATGCATACAATCTAGATACAGGCCGACTTCCGCTTCGCTAGTGGTGCTAGTCAAATAGATAGACGCCTAGCACTTCCCAAAGCGGAAACGCGGATGCGCTTGTCTAGTGTGGCCGCATCGGACTAGCGAAAAGGGTACGTGCGGAACTGGATGACTCGGCAGCTGGCCAGAGCGGTGCACGACCCCCCCCATCTCCACCTTTTGCGCTGCGCACGATTTTGAGATATGGGGGCGCACGACCTACTGGCGTTTCGCGAGCTACAATATCTGGAGTGCAGGTAGGTTTGCCCCACTCTAGATATTCTCAGCCATGCTCTCTACCCCCTCTCACTCACAATATACTTACTTCCGTTAGCCCAGCTACTATGTTCCTGGTTATTTCCCCAGCTTGACCGAATCTTTTTATCCGTTCGTTCAGCTAACCTTGAACCGTAGGAAAAAAACCGTACATAGTACCAGTAATCAACCCTACTCCCTAAGCCCTGTCATTTATCTCATCTCAAACAGTATAATAGATCCCTTTTTTGCACCCACCCTAAGCCTCCAAATGGAGAATAATTGTTGGGCTACAACTGACACGACCCACCAACACCAATGCATCATGACCCGTATCAGTCACGTGCGCGTCTGGGCCAGTACAATACTTGAGCCATTGCGTCGCCCGCCCGGCACTTTTCCAATCTAGTCGTCTACACTGGAGGTCTTGCAACTCAGTTTGACCGTTCAACACCACTTAATGCCACCTTACACCAAGCCGCGTCAGAATACTCCCAAGCTTTGGCTAGCAGCCGTTGTAGCAACTTCAGTTGTTACGCTCTCGTACAAACTATACAACTATTACAACAAAGAGATTGAAGAACAAGAGCAAGAAAACCAAGATGGAAAATTCAGCATAGCTAAGCAATATCGTGGCAAATCAATAGCCCTTACCCTTTCGTCGTCGGTGATCAACCTGAAATTGCCATTGAATGACATCTTAATCAACAGCACTGACATTGTATTTATACTCCCACCAAACCTCTCTGAAGAAGATTTGGACCAGAACTTGAATTCTGAATTCATCAAAAAAGATAACAACTACAAGTTGCTCAAATGCCTGAACCACCAAGGCTACGTACAGATCTTGAAGAACTTGAAGCCTGACTTGCTCCTTATATGCTCGGACGACTTAGGACTTTCCACATTAAAGCTCACCCAGGATTTGAACAGGTTTATCAAGAAGATTGTGAACATTGACCAGACAAACGATGACATTTGCGCCAAAATCATGCCAATCTTCAAGTGATATTTAGGTGAGAGCTGGTATCTTACGCACTATATAATATATGAGACTCAATTCATTAATGCATTCAATGATTTTGTATTACCCATTTCACTCCTGGTGAAGACGGGCTTCCGCGTGCAACACTTGAAATTCTTAAAATAGTTCTGGCCAAATCTCAAGATTATACGAGACGCGAAATTATGGCAACACACTTCAACAGCCCAAGTGGGGGTCATAATTGACTTTATCTTTTGAATTGTTTCAAAGAACCCTTAAGCTCCCCCATGGAAAAGCATAATTTCTCGTTTTTCCAAATACAAGATTTCTACGTGATGTTTGAGATTGAATAAGTCGATTAAATAAATAAATCAATAAATAATTAAATAAATAGAATTCAATGTACTTTTAGGCGTACTTTTGTTTGTCCTCTAAGTCTGGCAAAGGAATAGCCTTAACAGGGAAGTAGGTGTTGCTAGGGTCGGCAATACCGGCGTACGCATTATACCATGCACAGAATGCAGTAATCAATCCAAATACACCTCCAGCTTTGGTAACGGCAGTGCTTCCCGTGAACTCACCAATTGCCAACAACAAGAATGTAATTGTCAAAAAGAAAAATACACAAAAGAATGCCACCGTAGATTTAAGAGTCATGCAACACAAAAAGAAGGTGACGATAAACCACGCCACCAAAAATATCCCCAAGGCATTTGACAATTCCTTCTCCCTGTCTCCATAAGCAGAGACGATTCCGAAGGAATCAGTGAGAATGGCGGCGTAAGAGGCCCAGAATCCTCCGTATGAACATAACGCAAGAGCACCGAAAGTGTTACCCAAGGCGATTTCAAAGACTCCAGCAAGGAACTGAGCAAATCCACCGTAAAAGAAACCAAGCCCCACGACAATGTTTGGAACTTTAACGCCTCTAGCTTGCACATTGATCAAAGATAAAACAAAAGTGGTGAGAGCGAAAGCTGACAAACCCAATGGAGTAGGATTGCCCAACTTTACTCTAGGTGGAGGAGAGAGACCTGGGTTTAAAGTACCACCGAAGGCCTTGACCAATTCGGACTTCAAGTATTTTTGGTTGCCAAACTGGATGTACTCATCGTCGGCATGGATTTTGACAACTCCGCTGCCAGCAGCAGAATCGTTTACATCACTGAAGAGTTGGTTTGGAGGAGCATGGGCTTGGTCTTGTATTTCAGCCATTGTTGCAGCGTTATTCAAGTTGAGTGCTTAGAAATAAGTTTTATTAACAGCGAGAGTTTCAGTCTTTATACTCGAGCAGCAAGACCCCGCAAAGCCTTTTTGGGTAAGATTTTTACCGACTCCGAGCCCGATCATCACTCCAGTTGTGGGGGAGGCAGAAAAAAACTTTGCATGCAGTGTCCCCGCAGCCCCAAGGAGTTAAGCACAATAGAGGAAATGATGAGATGGTAGGGGACGAGGGCTACAAGCAAGATGTACAATTATAGAACTTAGCCTAGAACTGTGGATCGTGGAGTATGGCGTTAGGTAGCGTTCGCGGTGTATTGGCTGAGATTTAAATGTTTGAAATGGATGAAACAGGGTTTGCCTTTATTATTGCCAACGATTCGCGCGGGACTTACGTGGGGGCTCCACACGGATGTTGCAAATGTGTAGAATGCCCAGCATTTGGCGAATTATACTCTAACGGTCAAACAAAAATGTGGGGTTATGCCAAAATCTCTTGACCACGATTTGAGAATAACACCCTTGACGATATTTTTTGCATACCCCCACACCGTCTTCGCTCTCCTGGTCTATTACTTAACCGAGTGGACAGCAGCACTGTCGTGTCTCGTACCTAGACATCACGAACAATTTCTCTTTTGATCGGGGCACGTCTATTATGCGCTTATAGCCCATATTGTTGGGTACGTTTTTGAACAATTTCGAACCCAGTAAGTTTAGAGCAAACAGTGTCATTAGTAAGCATTGAGCATAGTTGACGATCACTGAATATCATCAAGTATCGAGCACACAACTGGGGCGAAATAGACATGAAAAGTGGAAAATGGCGAAGCGTGTGTCTCTCCACACGTGCTCAACCAAAGTGATCGCCAGATCTCTTTGTTGAGATGTGCCTAAACTCCTTAATCCTTAATACCACCTTATTTTCTATTTTGCCTGATTCGTCCAATTGTGAACCCCTCGTGGATTGTATCCCCATACTTCAGGAACTTAAACAAACCCTATTGACACGACTGCCTCATAACCGCCAGTGCCCCGTACCGACTCGGCCGACTCGGCCTGCTCATGGGTGAAAACCCGTAGTTTGAAAACTGGGCTTTACTCCGTGTGATTCTAGCTTCACCAGCCTCGATATTATCATATTATCGCTGGCAAGGTGTAGCTGAAGGCTTATCAATTTAAAGTTTCCTACTGGGTGCAAATCCGCTATTTTCTAAAGCCCGAATGCCTATTGTTCAATGAGAGTTGCGCTCTCCTGCATATATTCAAAGCGCTGCTTACGTAACACACGATCAATATCTCTCATGCAGTGATGGGTTAGCAACGCAACAATTGCCAAACGTACCATGGGTGTGAAGTCCTTATGGGAAATCCTAGGTCCAACTGCCAGGCCTGTACGGCTAGAAGCACTTTCAAGGAAAAAATTGGCCGTTGATGCGTCCATTTGGATCTACCAATTCCTTAAGGCTGTACGAGATGGAGAAGGCAATGCTATGGCACAATCACATATCATAGGATTCTTCCGAAGAATATGTAAACTATTGTATTTTGGGATTCAACCTGTTTTTGTCTTTGATGGAGGTGCGCCCGCACTTAAAAGAGAGACCATCAATAAAAGAAAACAGCGCCGGCAGGGTAAATCAGAGTCGACTCGCCAGACCGCCCAAAAGCTCTTGGCAATTCAAGTAAGGCGACAGGCCGAGCAGTGTCACCAAGGATCCGAGAATTCACACAAGGGTCAAATAGAAGACGAAGAAGATGGAGATGTAATCTATTTGCAGGATCTTCCCATGAACCAGTCAGGAGATGTACCCAAAGAACAGTCTCCGGCCCGCGAGGCTATACGACAGAACGAGCGTGAAACCGGGTCTAAAAGCAAAAGGTTTATAAAGAAGGACGAATATCATCTTCCAGAAATCCAAGAATTCAATGTTAGGACGACCGATGGAAGAGTGATGCCGGAAGACGAGTTCAATGAGTCAATGGCTGGATTAGACTACGTCGATGGAATCGATATCAACAAGGTGGATCCCAATTCCAAGGAGTTTATGGACTTTCCTTTGGAAACCCAATACATGATATTATCCAATTTAAGGTTAAGATCTAGATTAAGAATGGGATACCATAAGGAACAACTTGAAGCACTTTTTCCCAACAGTATGGACTTTTCCAAGTTTCAAATCCAGCAGGTTCAAAAGAGAAACTTCTTCACTCAAAAACTAATGACCGTAGCTGGGATGGGAAACGACGACACCATCAATAAAAGAATCGCCGGTGATAAAGACCGAAAATACGCTTTAATAAAAAATGACGATGGCTGGACTTTGTCAATAGACAACAATAACAGCGAGAAAGAACCCATCACGTTGGATGACGACGGTAATGAAATAAAGAACGTTATATCTCTGCCTGTCAAAGAGTCTCAGGAAGATTCGAAACAGCATGAAGTAGTTTCTATCGAGGACAGTGATGAAGACTTTGAAGACGTTGAACTTGACGTAGAAGAAACAGAGGAGGAAAAAAACCGTCAAAAGGCGTTGATTGAGTCAATATATGAACAGTATCAGAAGCCTGGATCAAATACGTTCCCAGATGGGTTTCTGCAATTCGAAATTCAAAAGGCTATTGAATCTTCCAATACAGAAAAAACAGTGCCATTGAAGATAGCTCCTCCAGAGGTAAGCAAAGCAGCGCCGTCAAAGATGGATGTTTCGAAGGCAAATAAACCAGAGCCAAGCTTTTCGTTGGGGGGATCATTTTTGTTTCCCACTAAACCCATTTCTTATTCTGATTCGGAACCTCAAATCAACTTGGGTGCAAAAAATCTTGCTGCGCTGAAGGAGAAAGAAAATAAAACAGAAAAGGATGAGAAGAAGACTGGACATTCAAAGGAGCACGAAAACGTTTCAGAAAAAGTCTCGAATAAGGAGTCAGTTTCGGTAAAAGGAGAGGTAGAAGAGCCCGAGAGTAAAGGCCAGGAAATAGTCGAATCAAGTGATGTAGCAAGGCACACAGAAGAAAAAGATCTTGAAGCTGAACAGGAAGTAAAAATTAATGTGAAGGATGATATAAAAGAGGACAGTCTTGAAAAAACCGGAAATGCTGGACATGACAACCCGAAAGATCGCAGAGAAACCGAAAATCCGCCAGATAGTAAAGAAATTGAAAACCCGACAGAAGCTGACAAAGAAAGCGACAGTGTCATGAGGAAACCAACAAACGAAATACCCTCTTGGTTCAACCAGCAAGTGACCACCGCTGCAATTCCCGAACCAGTTAGACCTGTACAAACCCACGAACACGATGAAGATGAAGATGCGGGATTGATACCATGGAACGAAGCCAGCGAGTATATGAATCTGAGTGACCAAGATCAAAATAAAGAAGAATCTGATGATGAAATCGAGGAGATAGCACCTCCAATAGAAACTTCGAAAACCGCACCAGAATCGCCCTCCGTAGTCGAAAAGCCACATAACTCGACGGAACTTTCCGCCGAACCCCAAAGAAAGGCACAAATTATAGATTACGATTTCGAGGACGAGGATAACGTGGTGCAGCAGCTTCGTAATGAAGAGGAAGACCACGAAAGTTTCAGGGCCAAAATACAGGAGGCCGTTCCCTTGACACCTATAATTAACACCAGTATTACCGAAGAGCAGCTACTTCAAGAAAAGCTCAATAAAGCCAAGAGAGACGCCGAAGAGGTTACTCAAACAATGATAAGTGATGTTCAAGAGCTACTCCGTAGGTTTGGGATACCTTATATCACAGCTCCCATGGAAGCAGAAGCACAATGTGCTGAGCTTCTCAAGATAGGCTTGGTGGACGGAATAATTACTGACGATAGTGATTGCTTCCTTTTTGGTGGTGACAAGGTTTACAAGAACATGTTCAACCAAAAGCAGTATGTAGAATGTTACATTATGAGTGAGATCGAAGATAAGATTGGAGTCAATCAAAATAAGCTAATTGAATTGGCACTCCTTTTAGGAAGTGACTATACTGAAGGTATCAAGGGCATTGGGCCAGTTTTGGCTATGGAAATACTAGCGGAGTTTGGAAGCTTAGGTCAGTTCAAGAAGTGGTTCGATCAACAAACGGTACTGCTCAGCAAGGCATCCGAACAAAGCTCGGTCAAGAAAACTCTTTTGAACAGAATGAAGAACGGGAAGTTGTTTTTGCCAGACTCATTTCCTGATCAAGTGGTTTTTGACGCGTATAAGTCAGCTGAAGTGGATCACGATAAGAGCGAGTTCAAGTGGGGAGTGCCTAGTCTTGACCAGATACGCTCGTACCTAATGTACAACGTTGGGTGGTCGCAAGGTAGGGTAGATGAGGTGATGGTGCCCTTGATAAGAGACATCAACCGAAAGAAACAGCTGGGAGTTCAAACTACAATTGGCGAGTTCTTCCCTCAGGAGTATATCAAGACAAGAAAAGAGATTGGATTGGGCAAAAGAATAAAAACGGCTGCCGATAAGTTGAACAAACGTACCAAAATTGACTAATATAGTAGTCCCTGCACTAATATCAAGGCTTTAGTTGACTTGAGTATGCAATGAGAAGTGCTGCACTGAATGGACGATATCAAGGGTATCCTGAATGAAGGATTGATAGACTTTTAATGATACACACCACTTTAATTCTTTACGGGTCAAATGTCGTAGTCTCGCTCTCTTCTATGCGTTGATAAATCAGTCTCTTAACCGAATCTGCCCTTAGATCAAGCCAAATATGCACCAGTTGCGTACATTCCATCTACCTTATTCTTTTCGCGATTTCTCTTGTTCTCGGGAACTGTAGATTTTCGCAGCCATTTATAGAATAACCGATTTCTAAAGTTTGTGAACGAGAATGATAATAAACTTATGTTATAAGTGCAAAGAAGGTATCAACAACATACAGATTTAGGAAATGAAGACCCGGGTATAGGATGTTTTAGTACAAATCTGCTCTAAAATGAAACTTATTTCGCTTTTGTTCAATTGCTATTACTGATGAAATTTCAATAAATTTACAAAATTTCCCAAAAAACTAGTAATTACTATACCGACCATCTCTCCAATAATCCTGTCACACACCACAACTACTCGCACTCGCATAACTCTACTTGCTTAACTTTTCTGCTGGTTATAAAGTCATACTCTATAGCCACTCGAAGAAAGTTGTGGCGCGCACACGACCACTCACCTACCCAAAAGTTGACTTATCCAACGCTATCAGATCAACAACCAGCAATGACGGACTCGTTCTCCAAGATATCGTCGATGTTGGAGTCCGCCAAGGACTTCACTATAGAGGCGGCGGTCTCTGCGTCCACCAGATTGGTCGATACGCCGTCTTCGGCCCGGCCCAAAGAAATCATAAAGCTCTTGAACTCAAGGTCCGACAGAGACATATTATCGGGAATGAAATGCGTGGTGTCTTTGGTATCAAGAGGGGAAGATGGACGTCAATACTTTGCAGATGTGGTCAAGAATGTTACGACATCCAACCAGAAGATCAAAAATCTCGTATTGGTCTATCTTATCAAGTATGCCGAGATCGAGCCCGATACCGCCCTTCTTTCGATCAACTCGATCCAAAAGTCTCTCAATGACAAGAATCCTATAAACAGAGCGAAGTCCATCAAATCGTTGGCTAGTATCAATATTCCATCAATTGTGCCTATTCTTCTGCTCTGTATCAAAAGAACCATCACCGACCCTTCGCCCATAGTAAGAGCGTCAGCCGCCATATCAATTGGTAAGGTATACACCATGGAAGATAGCAACCACAACCAGCTATACGAATACCTTGCCCAGCTCTTGGCCGATAGTGAACCGCTCGTGGTTTCATCTGCCATCAAGACTTACGCCAAACTACACGATCAGTTGCCCAAATCCAAGAAATGGACTTCAATTCACGGGAACTTTCGTCGTTTCTGCAGAATTATCAATGACTTGGACGAGTGGTCTCAGAGTTTTTTGATAGATATTCTTACCCAATACTGCCGTCTTTTCTTGCCCAAGCCCAAGTTGTACCTTAAAGACATCGAGAACCAGGTAATCGACTTGCCTGAATCTTGGAACAAAATCGCATTCCCAATTTACGATGTGACGTTCGACAAAGACCTAGAATTATTTTTGGATTCGCTCAAATTACTCGTGTATTCTCAGAGTGAAATAGTCATATTGAGCGTCGCCAAGACATTATTCTCTTTGGCTCCACCGCTGTCGTTCATGGCACTTAAAGTGAACGTTGCTTTGGTCAGAATTGCAAACTCTCCACAAAAAGAAAATGCATTCTTTGCCTTACAACTTATCAAAAACTTAAGTGGTCAGAATCCGTCCGTATTCCAGCAGTTCTACAAAAAGTTTTACGTATTTCCCAACGATTCAGCAACTTTGGCCACCATCAAGCTTGAAATTCTTTCTCTGCTTGTTACCGAGAACAACATCAAGTATGTTCTTGAGGAACTTAAGTACTATGCATTAAACTCCAATGATGTTACAGTCTCAAAACAAGCTATTAAAGCTATAGGTAGATGTTCTCAAATCTCATCAGCATCACAATCTGCTATTTTAGCATGGTGTCTTCGCCAAATTAGAGCCAAAAACTCGTCCCCTATTTTGAACGAGCTACTCACTGTCATCAGATATTTGATGCAACAGAAGAGCAACACCACGTTGAATGTGGCCAACGAAAAACAGGTCATTGCTCAGATAAACTTTAAGCTTTCGAGCATATTGCTAGACAAGACCATTCAGCTCGAAGGAGAGGCGAAGGCTAGCATAATATGGCTTATAGGAGAATTCACTGAGGCAGCGTCGAATCAAATTGGGCCTGATGTGCTTCGTGGTATTCTCAAAACGTTTGCCCACGAACCAGAACCGGTAAGATACCAAACATTGGTGCTTGCTTCCAAGGTGTTCTCGTACGAATTGAACAATAGCAATGATCAGGATATAGTCAGAAAAATGTTTCAGCACACATTGCATTTGGCCAAATACGATTCCAGCTACGACACTCGGGATCGGGCACGAATGTTCAATATTTTGCTCAACAGTGGCAGCGAACAAGGACAGTTGGCATCGCTATTTTTACAAGTACCCAAGCCTACGCCATTGGTCAACAATACGACATCTGACAACTCGACTCTCAACAAAACCCTCACTTATTACTTGGAGGTTATTGACTGGAGCAACGAAGCCGATTTGCCAAGTGCCAGTATTAGAAAGGAAGCCAAGGTTAATGTCAATAAACTTGGCACAACAGGTGTGTCGTCTGTGTCATATGCATCCCGCTCGAAGCTGCCCACACCAGTTCTGGAACACGCCATATCTTCGACCTCGTACACTGACAAGGTTCTGTTCCAAGCAAAGCAGGCGTATCAGTTGCAGAGTCTAGACGAATTTTTCGGGAGTGATGATGAAGAAGAAGAAGAAGAAGAGCTGGGACTGGGACTGGGACTGGGACTGGAGCTGGAGCTGGAGCTGGAGCTGGAGCTGGAGCTGGAAGAATCAAAAACGGAAGAAAGAGGTGGAAGCGAAGGAAACCCTTCGGATTTGAGCTCTGATGATCCAGATTCCGAGGCGGACTCGCGCATGGAAGACCCTCGGGAGCCCTTTCTTACGAAGTGGCAATGAAAAGCGCATGCTATAATATACGAATAGGGGTCTAGACATTGGGTAAATAATATCTTAGCTCTGAGGCTATACTTTACTTGATCTGGTGGTTTATAACATATGATGAACAGCGCGTCTCGTCCCATGGGTAGATTTTACTCGAATAGCGTGGAATCTCCCGAATCAGCAATAAGTGTATTAAACTTTACTAATATTATAGAATTAGGATAAGCGCGATATTGTCATCCCAATTGAATAATATAGTTAGACGCAGCGGAAGTACAATTTGTCGAAAGCTTAATAGAAATTCCTAGTATATATCCTTGAGGCTTAACAAGTAGTGCCGTAGTGTCGAATCAAAATGTGCCGTAGTGGTGGCAATCCACTCAGTGCGGATTGGTATCAAAACTCTTGCAGATGTAATACGTCACCTCGCTAGGAACGCCCAAAACACGTGATACTCAATAGCGTAATACGAGCCTCTTGATTATGTGCAGCATGTGCGTAGGGCTGCGCTAGTATTACGTCTCACTTTCGCATCACCCATCATAATAGGGCATGTCGCTTTGCGTCGTCTGCAAAGCGAAAAAATATCAACGGTGCGTTAGTTATGAAACAATAGAGGTTAGCTAAGATAACGTTTTTGGGGTACGTAGCACACTGAAACCATTAGTGTTATTGTTCTGGTTCAAGGCAATTTTATCATTTCCTCAGTAATAAGAAGGTAGGTCGGTTGTTTTTCAAACGGAGTCGGTGGTTGGCCCTGTTCCAGTGAATTTGCAAAAGCAAGAAGGCTGCTAAAAAAAAAAAACTGCATTAGTCTCAAGAAAAATGCACTACATACTCATCATCAAAAATACCACTAGAATGTGAAGACAGGCACGACTTCATTTGACTCTTAATTGACAGGGTTCATCTAATGTATCTTTTGTGTTGCAGTAAGGAAGCCTCTTGGTCAAATCACTTACATTGGCAGAGTTAATCCGTCTACATTGTTTCAGTTGTATATTTAACCGATTGCATTCTATCCTTTTGTTCACTAGAAATCTTATTGTGAACAGTTTCGTACTCGTCATTCGTTGATCTCTCTCAACAAACATGTGCCAATGGCATAACAATGCCTTTTGTTCCGAAACCCTTTGACGATTGTACATAACCAGTCTTCTAGTAGTTGTGCATACTTCCCTATAGGTTCGATCAAAATGTCGCGCACGCAATAGTCCAGAGTTTGTATCTTTCCATTTGCAGGGCTTTCCTTCACCTTTCAATGTATGCATCATTCGATGAAAAGCTTGGACTCGTGGGCTCCACTAGGCACGAGGCGTCTTTCTACCATAAAAATCTCTTTTGGGTCTCATGACTTGCGGCGGTTAAAAACATAGTGGATATCAGATGCATAAAAATTCTGCGACATACCCTCCTGTGACATCACGCCTTAAATGGAAAACAATTTAGACGAAGTTGGTCCAACAAAATACCATGTATTATTCGAGAAGTATTCGAAGGAATCATCGTATTGTACGGCGATTGGATACAACCATCAATGAAATGAGTTCAATCCTTCTTCCTAATCATCGCTCGTCGCAAACCAGATCAGTGGGAAATATAGATCAAATTAAGTAGACAGTTGCATCAAGTGAATAACTCTGTTGAGATGCTGCTACCCCTGCTTGTTTTTACCTGATATTATGAACTAAGAATAGTAACATATTTCCACTAGCTACGGCATATGCCCACCATCGTCAAGATGCTGCAATTAGGTGCTTGAAAATAATATTTTCTTCCACGCAGCTGCATGGTTTTGTTAGTGATTTACAAACAAACGAGCCTAAGCGACTATAGCGCTAAAAAATAATCTCCGAGGACTTTCAAGCTTTCATGCTTAGAAATCGTTCGGAACTTATCGTTCATGGTGTGTGATGCATGCAAGTTCGTGAAAGCATTCCTCTTGGGCTTTCCCAATCCGCGTGTTTCTTGTTGGCCGCCATTAATGTCTTCAGGTTTTTCAAGTATAAATAACTGACAATTCTCTGTATGGAATTCGTTTTCAGGCCAGATTACCAACTCCTTCATTCGCTGAAAAACATACTATGAAGTTCACTGCTGCTACACTCGCTTCATTAGCATTGACCCTTAACGCATTGCCTGTTCAGGCAACGTTTCCTTTCTGGAATAGTTTCTGGGACTGTGTTCCTGAACCAAGTCACGATTGGAAATGTAAAGACTTGAACCTTTTTGCTCCATCCAATTACAAAAGAGAGTACACTGAGGAAGAAGACTTCGAAACTTTGAAGAAAAGAACTTCAAACCTCGTACCAAAAGCCGCTTTTGCTGTTTCTCAAGTCGACAAAGCTGACAATAACCAGTACAGACTTACTTGTAATTACGAAGCTGACCAACACGAACAATTGAACCAGATATTGAAACCTAAAGTTAAGAACTTGAAGATCGCTAACACTGGTGTTACTGATATCGATTTGATTCTCAATGGTCAAGCCGAGATTTCAAGTTGTGCTCAATGGAGTACTACTTTCCTTGTCAAGCCAGACTATCAAGATGGCAAATGTTGTTTGCCATCAGGTTTCAGTATTGAGTTTGATTTCTATTCTTCTTTTGAAATAGACAGCGTTTTCGGAAGCTCTTGTGGTTACAACGTTTTCGCTGAAGTGGACTCCATCACTCAATTTGATCCATTATCTTATTTCAATAGTCTTTTGGGAAGTTTCAAGAGAAAGAGAGAAGAACTTGAACAATTGGAACAATCTGTTGCCGAAAAGAGAACCTTGGACATCTTCTCATTCTTGCAAGGATGTGCCACTTCTCAAAGCCAATTCCCAAAAATTTGTTGGGATTGTGATTGCCCAACTAGCTCTACTTCATCTTCATCTTCTTCGACACCAAGTACCCCAAGTTCATCTGCTCCAGTCACATACTCCACGACACCTTGTCCAACCCCAAGCTCTTCTGCCCCAGTTCCAAGCTCGTCTGCACCAGTTCCAAGCTCGTCTGCCCCAGCCCCAAGCTCGTCTGCTCCAGTCACATACTCCACGACACCTTGTCCAACCCCAAGCTCTTCTGCCCCAGTTCCAAGCTCTTCTGCCCCAGTTCCAAGCTCGTCTGCACCAGTTCCAAGCTCGTCTGCCCCAGCCCCAAGCTCTTCTGCCCCAGTTCCAAGCTCTTCTGCCCCAGTTCCAAGCTCGTCTGCTCCAGCTTCTTCAGTTGTTCCAAGCTCTTCTGCTCCAGCTTCTTCAGTTGTTCCAAGCTCGTCTGCTCCAGCTTCTTCAGTTGTTCCAAGCTCGTCTGCTCCAGCTTCTTCAGTTGTTCCAAGCTCTTCTGCTCCAGCTTCTTCAGTTGTTCCAAGCTCTTCTGCTCCAGCTTCTTCAGTTCCAAGCTCGTCAGTTCCAGGTTCAGCTGTTCCAAGCTCATCTGCCCCAGTCTCGTCTATTCCAGTAAAGACTAAGACTGACATTGAAACAACTGTTATCACTATCACTTCTTGTGCTGACCACTCATGTACTGCTGTACCTGTTACTACTGGTCTCACTACTGTCACTGAGGAGTCCACTATATACACCACCTACTGTCCATTAACTAGTACCCCAGCTCCAAGCTCGTCTGCTCCAGCACCTTCATCGGTTGCTCCAGCTTCTTCCGCGCCAGTTAAGACCAAGACTGACATCGAAACAACCGTTGTCACTATCACTTCATGTGCCGACCACTCATGTACTGCTGTACCTGTTACTACTGGTCTCACTACTGTCACTGAAGAATCCACTGTTTACACCACTTATTGTCCTTTGACTGCCGAGTCCTCTTCTGCTACCGTACCAACTACTGGTGCCCCAATCGAGGGCTCTAAGACTGAAACAGAAACCAAACCAGCTACAACATCTTCCCCAGCCTCCAAGACACCAGCTGAACCAACTGCACCAGAATCAACCCTCACCACGGTTACTAACCAGTACACCACTCAAACTGTTCCAGTTTCCGAGGCCAAGACTGCTACTCCTGTACCAAGCGTAGCACCTGCTTCTGTTTCTCAACAACCTTCATCACCTTCTCCTTCATCAGTTGCTCAAGTTTCTCAAGTCAACGCTGCTGGTTCGACCAAATTTTCTCCTGCTATGTTGGTCGCAGGTCTCATGGCCTTGGCCGCTTTCTAAGCAAATACCCACTCATGTTTTTTGATTCTTAACGAATACCTCTTCATTTAAAACAAGATAACTATCCCAGCTATTTTCTTTCTGTTTCGGTTTATAAATTCTATTTCGGTTACTACTTCGGGACTTCGCCCATTATCCACAAGGATTACATAATTTCTAATATGGTAATAGAAATTTTCGATTACACTAGTAGGCTTTACATCTAGCCTTGTATATTTAACTCCGGTAAGCCTTAGATATTTTCGCACAGGCTTACTGCTTAAAAAGAGCGAGTTTTAAGCTTGATCTAGCTCATTATAAATACATGTGTTTTTTTCTTATTTGCAGCCTTCAAGACGATGAAATGAATACCTAACTCAGAAGTATATTTGCCCCAGTACTTTACTAATAGACAACCATGAAGCAAAAGTATAGGAATCAATCGAAAGCTCAGCTAAGCGCGCAGACGATCTTTAGTGACAGAATTATAGCCACTTAAACTTAAATGCTGGTCATGCCCTGCGAGGGTGCAGTAAGCAAATAAATGGGGTATTCTGATGAAAAGAAAGTGAACTGATGCAAGGAAAGCAGGTTTAGTGAGTAGAAATATCTTAATGTCTTACATCCATATGCTCTTTTCATTCACTTTATCGCGGCAAACATTCGCGAGTTTGTCAGATGATTTTTTGCAACCATTTTCGAGCCCTGCCCCTTAGTTGTTATCGGCACGACTCCCACAAAAGTTTGCAGCCAGTTTCCAACAAAATGGTGTGTATTTTTGGTGTGGCAGCACAAATAATTTAGACAACTCAACTACAAGTTAAGCCAGCGGTTAACAATTTGACTAATATTTATATATAGCAGCTCCATCCCGACGTTAGCACTACCAGTAAACAATTATCGTCCTCGGCTCTGTGTTATTCGTACCAGATTGAAGGTTGCTGCATTTGTTTCATAAAATCAACGAGTGGCAGCAAAAATGACCCTCATTAAAATCGAAAAATTGAAGACCGAAATCCTCAATAATCCTACTATGTCACCTACCAATGATGTTGAAGCATTAGATATGGAGTCTAATAAGGAAAACGTCAACCTAGCTGTGGGTATTGACGACAGAAAACATTCCAAGTCGAAAGAGCGTCACCTCAAAGAGAACAACGAGATTGCTAAACTTAACCGATACCATGATAGCAATAAAAAGGGAAATGTTTCTGAATTGATGTTAGAAAATGCTGAAAATCTGAAAGTCAATTCGAATTCGAGGTTGACGCCTACCTCTCCAAGTTCCCTTGTAAGAGGCAGACCATCTTCCTGTGTGTTCGTTGCCAGTCTTTGTTCTAGCAAAAGCGATGATGAACTTGGAACCGCAGTAACCGAACACTTCCTGAAGTGGGGAAATCTTTCCACTGTAAAGGTTCTAAGAGATACTTGCAATAGACCTTATGCGTTTGTTCAGTACAATAATGATCACGACTCCAAACTCGCTATTAAATTGGGGCATAATTCCATTCTTCATGGTAGAGGGATAAGATGTGAGCCAGCAAAAGTTAACAGAACTCTATTTCTAACTTCGAGAAACTTATTCACTGCGGAAAGTATTAAGGCTTGTCTTCAGAAATTTGGCGAGGTTGAACAAATTGCCGATTGTGACAGAGAAGGAATACTCCGCGATGCAAGCTCTACACAGGTTGGATCTGACAAGATTGAATCTGACAGCTGGTACTGTATGTTTGTTTACAGGGATGATGCCATAAGAGCTTTTGCAAATCTTTCAGATGAGAAATCGTTTGAGGTAGAATGGGCTCAGAATATTGATAAGAGTCACATCAACAGCACAAAAGAAGTTGAAGAAGAAGAAGCAAAACCCAGATTCGACAAATATTCGGTGTTTGTAGGTCAATTAAATCCTCGAATCTCTGAAGGAGAATTAAAGGAAAGATTTTCTCTTCATGGTGCCGTATCGCAAATCGATCTTATAAGAAGACCAAACAATACCTTTGCCTTTATTAAGTATTTCGAAGAGTCTGGTGCTGCCAGTGCAGTGGAGAGGGAGAATCATTCAATGCTTTGTGGCAAAACTATGCATGTACAGTACCGTGAAATTATGGCCAGTAACAAACATACAGAAAGATCGAAAGGCATAGCTTTAGCTCCTCCTCCTATCAATTTGGCAAAGAGAGATTCAATAGGCACTTCATTCAGACACGATCAGAAGTTCAACCAAAAGAAACTCTTTCACAAACCTAAAAATGCCAGAACACCTTCCAACACTTATAGAAGAAGATCACTGATGGAATACTACCAACCCAAATTGAATTTTCAAAAGTTTAATCCGATTGACAACAAAGAGCAGGGCATTATTATCAGAAGGGATGTTTCTTCGAAAGAAAAATCAGCGTCCCCACCACCGACAGGCAAGACCAATGACTCGGTAGGGGATGAGAAGTTGACCAATACCTTAGCTAGCAGCAAAATATCCGGTGATACATACTTCAAGCCTAAAAAGAATGGAAAATATGATAGTACTGGATACAAACACGGTTCTAGCTCAAACATGGAGTATCCTCCTTCTGGACACAACGCTCCATTTCCATATTACTACTACATTCCTTCGGAAGTTCCGAATATGCCGCCTTCTATGGCAGGAAAATTTCACCCCACTAGCAGTGCCCGACTTCCTCATCCTCCACCGTCTAGCTATTTTTATCCGCAATACTTTGTGCCATATGATGGAGTACAAATGCCCTTCCCTCCAGCTCCCCTCCCCCTGTTCTATCAATCGGGAGAGCCTGAATTCAACTAGCCGATCATTGGCTTGCAAACTAATCTTGCTAACTAATTTGAATTATCAAAAGTATCAGTGTACGCATCGATCCTACATTTATATCTCGCAATTTTTCATTATATGCTTATTCGCTTTATACGTATTCTGTTTTGAATATCGAATTTTATTGTATTTTATACTTCTAACATTTACCTACCACTGTTTACTATAGCGCCTCAACTCACATGAAAGTGAATGTGCTCCTACCGCTTGCATTCTTGAAGTCAACTCTTATCTTTATTATGCGCACAAAGGCTTGTGCCAATTCGTGTGGTAGCGCCATCGTGCACTTACCATTGCGAAATCTACAATACAACCAGCTGGAGTAAAGCATAGAAATCAAAAATGGGATGTTGTAAAGCACACAGGGATAGCGCGGAGCTGGTTCCCGGCAACCGCAAGTCTAAAACAGTGTACCTTGATATGTTGGCACGAGCTTTAGAACCCAAACCCAAGAATTCAACCACAGATAGAGAAGCATCCAAAGGGATCTATAATGATTCATTTTACAAATTGCCCGCCATAAATGAAGAGTTAGCACATAAGGCGCCGTGGAAAAACGACGTTCGGTATTTTCGAAAAGTGTATATATCAGCATTGGCGTTGACGAAAATGACATTGCATGCTCAGAGTGGAGGCACTATCGAAGTGATGGGCATGATAACCGGTAAGATAATAGAGGGAGGTATAATAGTGATGGATGTGTATGCGTTGCCGGTGGAAGGAACGGAAACACGGGTGAACGCGCAAGCTGAGGGTTATGAATACATGGTACAGTACTTGGAGGCCAACAAGAAGTTGGGCAACCATGGAGAGAACATTGTGGGGTGGTATCATTCACATCCAGGATATGGATGCTGGCTTTCAGGGATAGACGTCAGCACGCAATCGTTGAACCAAAACTTCCAGGATCCGTACTTGGCATTGGTGATTGACCCCACCAAAAGTCTCAATCAGAACAAGGTGGAAATTGGCGCGTTCAGGACATTTCCACCAGACTACAGCTACGTCAAAGGTAATAAGAAGCAAAGCGGGACGGAGCTTAGCTTGACGCAACGAAAGTTGCCAAAGTCAAAAAGAACTGATTTCGGCATTCATTCGGACAAGTACTACTCACTTGACATCGAGATCTTCACCAATTCAACTGACACCAAAGCAATGGAAATGCAATTTCAAGATGCGCAGAGCGTGTCGTGGATCCGGCCTCTATTGAGTAAAAGTAGCGACGTTGTGAGAGCCAGCCGTGCGCGAGGAAATGTAACCAGCGGCAGCAGCAGCGGACGCCCGACGGGAGTGGCCAATGCAACCAAAGCGGCCGAGTACAGGCGGAGTTTGATGAATGGGATGCAGACAGAAAACGAGAGCATGGACCGGATCCTCCAGTTGGTCAACACACTCCAAAAATGGGAGGTTGGCGGCAACCCCACCGAGTTCCACAAGAAGTTCGAACAGAACTTTGAAAGCATGATTTACCGCAAACTTCTTGTTGCAAAAAAGAGCGAGAGTGCGTCCGCGCGAGGTTGCAGTGGCAGCGGCGGCGAGTGTGGTCGCACGAGTGGGCTGGACGAGTACATGGACGAAGGAGGATCAGACGACGACGTAAGCGATAAAGAGGAGCATGTTCTAGATGTGTCGGATATGGAAGACGCCATGTCTGTGGAGAGCAGTAGCGTTAAGTACGAGTATGACCACGACAACGACGATAGCTACGAAAATAGAGCGAAGCGAGAAAGAAAAAGCTTTGCGGACGACGTCCGGCGCGCCCAGGTTCAAGCGCTGCTAAGTGTCCCGCGCGAGCTGGCGCGCGCCAGGGCAAAGTCTCCTGCTAGAAACCGATTTGCCAAACCGCCTCCGCCCGAACAGACTAAGTTCAGGCCCGCCGCGCGCCAGTACGATGACGAACACAAGCTCAAGAAAACAGGCGGACATGACGTGGCTTTGGTGGCACGTCTCGCTAACCAAATCGGCCAGCGTGGGGTGCAGGAATTGATCACCCAGGACGCACAGGCCCGGCTCTTTATGTAGATCACGCGACAACACGATATCCGAGATTTCCCCGACTTGGAGTGCCCGTATAGCTGGACCAATAGAAGCGTAGCGCCAGCGGCTCGCACAACATACATAATGAATGTAGGCAAAGCGGGTAGCGCAAGCGTTGGGCGATTTCAGCCACCCAGGGCCCTGATAACTGAGCCCTCGTTGTGTTCCCCCAGGCGACCGGAGGTATTGCTACACGTGACAACCCGAATCTACCTCCCAAGGCACTGCTCGATCGATGTGTGATGATTACACGATTTGCATTCTCTTCGTATACTCGTTTTGTTCTGTACGCTATCATGCAGCACGACTGATCTTTTCAGCTCTTGCACCCTGATCTCTGCTGATACACCTCTGATTTCTTCTGTTCTTGATCACTTTCGTTCTTGTACTAATTTCTTCTCTTGCAGCCCTTGCGCATTACCAACATTAATGAATGCCATGAATCCATTGAACATAAAAACTCTACATTAACCGAAACGTCCTGCAAAGACGAATACACAAGTTTATACTGTTGTATGTAGCGACACAACTACATTCACTGTCAGTTTTTCTTCCTACTCTCCCATTCTCTGCTCTTCTCTTCTCCCTCTACTCTTTTCTTTTCGCATCGCATCGCAAAATTTAGACGCGAAGGCTATCTCTATACTTACCGTACGGACCGATGTCTTCTGCTGTACCAAAAACATCGATAAACCCGTTGCTAGATCGGTACCTCAACAGCCTGCTCACTTTCAAACCAGGAAAACAAACCGCTTCGAATCCTTCCGATAAACCAAGTAGCTACATAGTACTATCTAAAAGCAAAAAGTCCACGACAACCGAGCCACCAGTTCCTACTCCCGCCCCCGTCGAAAGTCCCATGAAACCCAAACCAAGATCCATGGCAGAAGCCGTGGCTGCATATACAGGCAAGAAGTTTTTGACCAAATCCGAAAAGAAACTCTTGAACAAACAAAGAAAGCAAGCCCAGTTGGCCACCGAGGACTCGGGCGAAGTGTACCTATCACACTCCGAGGGTGATTCCAACTACGAATCTGCATCTGAATACCTTGAGCGTGATAGCGAGTCGCCTTTTACTGGGTTCAGCGAAGCCTATAGTGGAACTTCTGCTGAGCCCGAAACGCAAGATGCCAGCGAAGATGATGAAGATTATGAGGCCAAGGAATGCGCCCAGGAGTCTAGCGATGAAAGTAGCGAAGGTGCTAGCGAAGAAGCCAGTGGAGGTGCTAGCGAAGGCGCAAGCGAAGCCGCTAGTGAAGCCAGTTCTGATGTAGACGAAGATTTGGACCAGCTCAAGTCTGACTTGAGATCTGATGCGTTGAAAAATCCCATCGAAACGCCCAAAAAATTGGCAGCCACACCACCCACGTCACCCGAAGATGGCCTGGACGGGTTCAAAGACCAAGTTACCAAAGATATAGAGCTGCCACCTCTCGATTTGTTCTACGACAACTCCAATGACTCCGACAGAGGATCCAACAATTCCACTAGAATCTACAAGAACTGGCGCGAGTTGTCGAAAAGCCGTCCTGTAGGCCTTCTCAACCACGGTGTAACCTGCTACATGAACTCTGCCATCCAAGCGTTGGTCCACATCCCTGCTGTTCAACACTACTTGAACGAAATCAACACCGGTAAGCACAACGACGTGTTGAAGCCCAGATCTGTTTCGCATGTATTGGCGGAGTTATCCAAGAGAATGTGGGGACTTGACGAGGGAGGAAAGTCCAAAGCCAAGTATATCAACCCCAAGAAAATCATCCAGAGATTGGACGATATCAACTGTATGATGTCTGAGTGGCAGCAAGAAGACAGCCACGAGTACTTCATGTCGTTGATGTCGAGGTTACAAGAAGATTCTACGCCCAGTGGCCAAAAACTCAACCAATCAGTGATACACGATATCTTTGGTGGGTTGTTGGACCAGCAAGTGACATGTTTCAAGTGCAAAAACGTCTCGGAAACCAAGCAAGAGTTTTATGATTTATCGCTTGGGTTGAACAAAAAGAGAAGGTCCCAAGACCCAAACCAAGAACCCCCTTCTCCCAACAAGTTTTCCATTGAAAAGTCTATCAGAGACTTTTTCTCCAACGAAACCATAAAGATCGACAAAGCCGATCCCAGCTCCGGTTATTACTGTGAAAAATGCCAGCAGAGAACTATGGCCAACAAGATCAGCTACATCAGTCGTTCGCCAGAAACTTTGACCATTCACTTGAAGCGGTTCAAGTTCAACGGCAACTCGTCATCTAAAATGAAGCAATCCATTTCATACTCCAAGTACCTTGATTTGACGGAATACACCACCGAGAAGACCCCCACCAAGTTCAAGTTGATTTCGGTAATTGTACACGAGGGAAGATCCATGTCGTCGGGCCACTACGTCGCGCATTGCTTGCAGCCAGACGGCACTTGGTCGACGTACGATGACGAGTACATCAACAAGATCAACGAGCGGGAAGCATTAAGCGACCCGGCAGCATATGTCTTGGTGTACACCAAGCTCACACCTAAGGAGTCCAACAAGAGATCTGCCCAGGATATTCCAAGGTCGTCCAAGAAGATAAAGGTTTAGGTAATAGACAGCACACACCAAAACCACAGCAACCCAACAAGTACAAACCACGTAGACACACACACACACACACACACACCATGTAGACCAACACCCCTAGATGCACTCGTTGACGAATACTGCAATGCTTTTAAATCAACTACTTGTTCCGTTTCGAATATTATTTATTACCTATCTAATTAAAAAAAAACCGAGACCAGACCATCCCAAAACCCAACCGAGCCAAAAACTAAAACCATCTATATAAATAAGCTATTAGGTGTCGACGAAGACATCCTTCTCGTCCTCTTCTTCAAGACTCTTGTCTATCAGAGGAAGCCGAACGCGTGGCAAATACACCCCGTTCGCCAAGTCCCTGAATTCGGATATCTTGGCTTTGCCAGGACTGTCGACAGGGGTAACAAACTTGAAATTATCGGTATCGATGCGGTCGTCATTGGACTCAGTACTGATTGTACTGGTAGAGCTATATCTTCTTCTGATCTTGTTCTTCAACGCCTGCTCCACAAGGTTGTTGGTGGAGGAGTGGTTGGTTATGAACTTGAGATAGTGGGACTCAATGACGTACTTGCCCTCTTTGTAGTTTTGCCTTGAATCAAACGCTTTCTTGTAGACCCAACCCAACTCAGTTTGGCATTGATGGCATCTGATGTTGTGTATGAGGTACATCCCGGTCAACATGGACTTCTCCACCAACGGCGAAGACACCTCCACATTTATAAGCTTATCCACTAAAAATGCATCACCACTGCTGCCACTGAAATTATCGGAAATAACAAATTCCGATAGGCAAATGTGGGAGGAGCAACCGCGACATGCAATGATTCGGACACCGGGAATTTCATATAATGAGTCTTCAAAGTACGAAGATAACCTCAACCCCATCTTAAAATATGGTTATGTGAAGACTGTGGTCCAGATTATGCGTTAAGATAATATGTGCTGAAATTAGGTTTCGAGGTGGTTGTACATAGGCAGACACTCGTGGTCAGCCAAATTAATACACCCAGAACGCCAGCTAAGTGTGTGGCCAGGCAAGTGTAGATAATCAAAGAATAATCAATATTCAAGTATGAGCAGTAGATAGTAAGCAGGAAACTAATGTAGCAAAAAAGGTTAAACGCACAAGGGGGCGAGTCAATAGCTTTTATATCCGTACATATGCAAATAGTACCAGTTCCGTGGTTATGCAACAGCGTATTTTTTATGATGAAACGAGTTAGGGGGGTTGCGGTAGGGGGCGGTACAATAGACGACAGGGAATTGCGAAAGAACGAGCAATAACGAGGGGATAAGGTAAGGTCACACCACGAAAGAGTAGTCCCCGGGTAGAAAGAATAAGAAAAACCCAAACCTTTTTTCTTCTACAGTTAGCTGGCAGTAGATATAGGAAATGTTGTTACCGAAAGGGGCGAATACCGGCCAATAGCCCAAGACTGAAGGCCCTAGGCCCAGGTTCGTGGCTGCGTTTACGTATGCGAGTGCGAATGACTAGTGCATTTTGGTCATCCGACAGAACAGCATAAGAGGGTGGGGGAAGAAGTAGAGCAGCCCTGCGTAACAGCAGAGCAGCGGGAAGAAGGGCGTAGTACGCCATGAAACAACAAAGCAGCACGCTACAATGAAACATATATATGAGTCAATAAAAATGCAGTGTCGTAAAAGCGGCTTGGTCTGACCACTACTGTGGTAAAGTGTGGGAGGCATGAGGGATCACCTGGACGCATTTAAGTCGCAGCGCGAATGCGCGGAGGATATGCGGAGGAAAGTGCGCATCGAAACTGGAAGTGGGAATGCAGAATATACCGCTTTCGACAACCCCTTGCCAGTGAGCTGCAGCGGCCAAGGTCCGGCACCACATTCACAACACATTCACAACACGTTCACAGCACGTTCACAGCTATTTGCCTGATTGTTAGACATCCAGTTTCATTCGTTGTTAAATAGTTTATTTTCTGTATTTGTTCTGTTGTGTGTTACTGCTTAGCCGGGCTGAGACCGTTTATCTGCACGCAAAACCAAGTGTCTGCTTTCAGTTACTGGACCGTGTCTACCTCTACAACTTGCGATCTAATGCTATATTGCGTTGCTATGTACAGATTACCACTTGTATACTGGTCTTACTTTGAAGTTCAAAGGATCGTTGTTCAAAAACATCCTTGGTTTGGTTGCAAGTTTTTTCTCAGCTGCCTCCCATTCTTTTCTGCGCTTGGTCTGGCCGGACTTCAACACCGCTCTTAAATGCACGTACGGATGTTCAATGATCCCGCACCTACCACGACCTTTGATGTCTGGTCTTTTGATCCACTCTCCATCGGACCCGACCCACAAACTGTGGATATACATCGAGTCTTCGTCCAAACCGAGTTCCTTGGATTGCTCTAATCCTTTTTTGAGAAGCTTTTCTAATTCGGTGGACATCTTTTTAGGGCTGAAATGAAGCTGGTTGATGGCGGTCTTGACGCTGAACCCACGTACAAATCTGTTGACCTGGGTGGCTTTTTTCATTGATGATTTGATTCTGTATGATCTCAAGTACACTGATGGTTCCAATATGTCGATTTCTTCTTCGGTTAACAGCAACTTGTACTTCTTCCCTTCGTAATTCACAACCTGATTGTTTTTGAAAAATCCATGCTGTGCGACGTTGGTTTCAAACAATGCCTTCTTCAATGGTGTTACGTATTTGTCGACTCTATACTGTTTTTCCAACGCTTCTTGCATATGGTACTCCTTCAACGCAGTGTCATTTGCGGGTGTGACTTCCTCTGCATCTAAAGGTTCTTCGTTGGCTGGTGCTGGTGCTGCTGGAGATTCTTCTTTTTTGGTCAACTCTCCAAACATACTGCCGTTTTTCATAATACGACTTTGGTGAAAAAGCCTGACTCCACCAATAGGCGTGTGTATGGTACGAACCACACCACAAGGCACCCTCAATAGTCCTGCTAACCTATACATGCTATGGTGTCTTGGTGGTGAAGATGTGAAAAGCTCAAATTTTTTTTGTATGGACGATTGGGCGCGACACGACCAATCGTTCTTTGGCTACATGGCTGTACTACAAGGGTACTTGCTACACGAAAGCTGCTTTATATACTTATATTAGAATACTTAGGGGAGCGTGGGGGGCGTTCCTGATAATGCACAAGTCCTTTTGGGAGGACAATTTTGGGTTGGCTGTAGGCGCGATTACTCGTCGTCGTAGCCAGTCAAGTTGGTGTCTCTAGGTCTGGTTGGCAATGGATAAACATTTGGAATAGGTTCATGGTCTGGGTACAAGTACTTTCTTCTCAATGGGGTGGCCAACAACAATAATGGAGCCGAAACTCCTAACAAAACTGACCAGAAGAAGTGTGGTTTGGTATGAGCATGGTATCTAGCCCACTAGATTAGTTAGTATCAAGCAAAAAAGAACACATGTACAGGCTCGGTACGTACCCTAATTGGCTGTTTGTAGTATGTTGGATACTCTCCGTAAACCTTTTCTGAAGACATTTTGGTGACAGATCTGTTATAACTCTCAAATGGTTTTTTCATGTCACCAAAAAACTCGTTTCTGCCATTGGCGGAGCTCGCGACTGCATACAGGACAGTGTATCTGCAATAAAAAGCACTACTGATATGAACTACTGGTAGTATGTGCCAAAAGGCGATGTGCGTAAGTAATCAGATCAGGCGCTTATTAGTCGAATTATACTTGTGAATTATATATATCTACTTGGATCTTTTTTTGGCAGACTTGGACTTGGATTCGCCGGTGGATGCGCCGGTGGTAGTCGCATTCGAGCTAGAAGAAGTAGCAGCAGCAGCAGCTTCAGCAGCTTCTTGTTCCTTTCTTTCATTTCTGAAGAATTCTTCTCTCAACTTGCTGTCGTACCACTCAGCATAGTACAATCCACCTTGCAAGACTAAAACACCAGCAAGCGCCATCACGATCATTACCTGGGACGCAGCAACAACATTGATACCGGTGTTTTTGTCGACTTCACCCCAATCACCAGTCAAGGCTGAGTTGACACCAATTCTAAGGTTGGTAAGGTAGATGATCACTCCTACCATGTACAAGATCAAAGAACCGTATTCAAAGTACTTTGATTCTTGCTGTGGCTTGTAAAGCTTGATGAATGCACCTAGCAATCCCAATGCAATCACAAAGTGTAACATATGGTGTACATACATGGGAGTTTCGGCCCACCGGCGGTAGTGGGCGATGGAGATATCGAACGATTCAGGTTCGTATCTCCACAAGGTGTTCAAATCATAAGGCAATTGAGCATAAACGAGACCCAATCCGAAGGATGTGGCTCCGATAACTAATGCTGTTCCTACAGGAACAATTTCTCTGTAAACCATGATAGCAGCAGTGACTAGAATGTTAAGAACGTTTCTGCCGTCGCTCTTTTTCGATGTTCAATTAGACATGATCATGTGACAAGACTTCTTGGCGCCTGGGTGTAACAAAGATAAGAGTATTTGATATCGATAATTGATGTCAGCACGAGAAGACACACAGAGGTAATACTGGAATATCAATAGACTAAGCGTAGAAATTTGAGTATTCGGAAACAAGAATATAGCAATAAGGGTCTTAGCCGTGGTATCGACCAGTGTCATCGGCGGACGAACAATTTCGCAGTGGACGAGATCAGACGAGCGACAAATTACTCGTGTAGTGTTTTCAAACCAATAATTTTCAGTTAGTTATGAAATTGTATTTTTTTGAGCTACTATATAATATTTTAGCCAAACTCAAATTATTTCAACCTGACAAGCAGGTAGTTGACTTTTTAGAACAGTGTTTATTAGGAGATACTATGCTTTTCGTATGCTAATGGTTAATTAATTTTCAAAGTATTTGAACACAAAAGTAGTAAAGGTTGCAACCAAAATACATGCACAAATCATGTTTGGACCAAACTTGTCGCCGTATTGCACGGACTTCTTTTCTCTGATCATCAAAACTCTCCAGATATAACGGTAGGTGGAGTAGATAATGGTGAATAATGCCGTAGCAAAGAACCCTATGGAAGCAGTGAGGGCTGATTTAGAGCCGTAGTTCAAAAGAGTTGTGGCGGTGAACCCCAAGATCATTCCTATGGATAACCAACTCAAAAACGTTCTTTCGGTGGCAAAGTAAACCTTGGGCTCGATTCTGACAGGCACCGCGATTTTCTTTCCCTTGGGGAGTTTATCAGCAAACGTTTTGTTGAGGTCAAAGTTAGTTCCTTCCTTTACAGTAAACGAACGGTCATCGTTGAAGTAGTACAAAAACTTTCCGTACAAGTGGTAGAAGAAGTTGGCAACTGGAGAGTCTGTGTTTCTGTTCGAGTAGGTGTTTGGCAAGAGCAATGGAGTATTCTCGTCCAAATCGTCTTCTAAAGGATTGTAGTCATTGGAAAAATGGACTCCCGACGAGTATCCACCTGTCAATTCTTCTTCGTCAAGCTCACCACCCGAAGAAGAGGATTTGAGGATCCTTTGGCCAGAATTACGTTGAATACCATAAGTCTGTTCGACCTTGGGTTTTCTAATGTCAATGTCCATTTGTGGCAACCAGTATGGCAACAAGTTGACGTAATCAGGCAACAAAGTAGCACCACCGTGAATAAATTTGGAGAACTTAGGTACTGCTTCCACCAAGTGAGAAGCAATCAAGTCTCTAATCCAAACAGGAGGTTCTTGACCCAATTGGGTTTGCAACTTGACCTCCAACACAGCATAAGGAAATCTACAAATGTCCTTTTCTGGTAATTGAGAAAACGGGTAGTCTACACCAATATCAGTTCTTCTCCAGTTGTTTTGGGTTCTGTCGTACCCATCGAAATCGTCTTCCCTTACCATGGACAACTCGGTATCCAAAGAAATACGAACTCTAGCATCTCCTGGTAACTGGAAAGCGGTTCTGTTGTAGAAAGATCTCATCACTGGACGATACTTGTGTTTCAAAATACGGTATTGCACTTCTTTAGCCAATCTTTCCAAGTTATCGATTTCCTGGGCCGATTTCTTGCCATCTCTTCTAGCCTTTTCAAAAGCCTGTTGGGCAGTGAATTCACCGGTCAAGAAGGAGTTGACTTTCTTTTCCTTAAGTGCGAAACGCGCTTTGACGGATTTTTCACCCGTCCAGTCTTCTCTATGGGTCTTTCTTTCCACAAAAATCTGGTCGGACTTCATGCCTCCGTACCATCTTAATCTGATGGCCTCGGCACCTTCATCCTTCAACAATCTACCGTAGTAAAGATCCATATCTTCGTTGTCGAAATAAATGGACGTAATGGCACTGTCTTCAGGCTCGAATTCCTTGTCGGCATTGAAAACAAGAACCGGCAAATGCTTCAAAATGATCAATTTTAATTCGGTGATATTGTCAGGATGAACCCAGTATTTTGTTGTTTGTCTGACGAAATTCTGTTGCGATCCACCAGCACTGGAATCACCCTGGACAGGGTTGCCTCTGGTTCTGACCAAGTCGTAAAGCTTGGATAACTTGACGATCAAGTTGTCGTAGTTGTCTTTGTAGAATGGTTTCGAGTTCAAACGGACTTGGAAAATTGGTTTCAAGTTGAACTTGGTGGTTTTGTCATGCTTTTTCACGATCTTTTGGAACCCGGTGTAGTTCAAACGACTGAACTTGGCCAAGTCATGGACATCGGCAATGATATCGGACAATTCTTGTTCCAACTCCTCAAAGTCTTGTTCTTGAGGAGGGCGTGGAGCAGAGGGATCGTTGGGATTGGCTTTGTATCTTTGAAGTGCCCCAACAACTTCGTGAACAAATGCCTCCAGTTGCTTGATTCTCCGCTTGACCTCGGTGTTCTTTACCTTGGTGAACAGATAAACCTTGTCCAATTCAGACTCCAAAGCATTGAGAAACTCCTCCTCGAGCTCGTTGGTCCACTCATAATCATTGTCCTTCAAGTTTTTCTTCAATTGATGTTTCAAGTCATCATAGGAAATATAGTAGAAACTGTAGTTCTTAATAAGAGCCTTCCTTAAATGTTCTCCAAACTTCATCTTGATTACTTCGAGTCGCCAGCTAGCTCAACTACGGACGCACCCTGTTTTTTTTTATGATGAGATTGGTGAAAATTGACCCGCTAACTCTCTCCCAGTTTCAATACCTCAAAGGGCCCCGTTCGTTTTCATTATCTACTGCGCGTAGGAGCCCACGTGTGATAATGCTAATTAATGCGACTTACTCGTGCGAGATCGACCAAATGGCAGTAGTGCGGCTTGAAAATGACTGAAATTGGACAGCTACACCGAGATAACATTACCTATCTCCTCAACTGAATACGTGCACGAAGAATGGTCTAAAGACCTCGTTTGGCTTCATACAGCTGTAGAGCGGCTAATAATTGGAAACTCAATTGTGCAATACTACAAAAATATGTATCGTGGAATACAACAAAAGAAAAAGGTCGTACCCGGATTCGAACCGGGGTTGTCCGGATCAAAACCGAAAGTGATAACCACTACACTATACAACCAAGTTGTTGAAACCATTGGCGAGGCTGCAATTATGAGTGGTGTTGAACCCTTTGCTAAATGGGATGTCCGGTTATGTTAGAAGGTAAAGGTTTAATACTCTCTCAGTAGTATATTAGCACGGTGTTAGGCTACCTATATTCTTATATGTATACTTTGCCTTGTAGTAGGTGAAGTTGTGTTGTGTAATAATTTGTTCAGTGATTGGAAACGCCTAAGATTATATTAGGAACACTGTGATTTGAAGTGGAAAGTTATTCTTGCCCCAATTGACTTAATGAACAAGTTTGTAGAAGGAGGAATAGCTCACATATTTATAGTGATTTACTAAATGTGTTGAATACCACATTTTGTTTTTGCAACCACATTTTAGAATGTGTTGATTACAGATGTGTACCCTCCTACACCTCTCACACATCAGGACTGCACGTTTGTGGGGTTTTATCAATATCGTATGATTGCATGCATCTGCATATGCAAGTCCTAGTACCACATTTATCGATATGATGTTTCAGACTGTGCCACAAACTTCCTAATTATGCTATAATTCCCTCATGTGTAACCGAGGTGCAAGTCTTGGCTCGCTTATCTCAAATACGAACTCCCAGGATACTCCTGCGTTCTAGATCTCGATTTTGGATCTTGGATAAGATCTCCTCACTTCTCGTATCTTGTATGTTTCATGATAATTATCACCACATTCTGATTGTGTAGCTTATCATGTGACTTGACATGTGACCCCATGTGACCACAATCTCAACACT